>JAGFNQ010001517.1:313387-344594 GCA_024364735.1 Boesenbergia rotunda | reverse complement strand
CTTATTAACCTCGACTCCAAAATTCCTTTATTTCTTTCTGAAGTGGTAGAGACAGTGATGATAGGGGCATCAGTGTGGCACAGGATTTTCTGCTCAGTGCATCTGCCACTCTATTAGCTTTACCAGGGTGGTAGAGGATTTCACAGTCATAATCTTTGACCAACTCTAGCCACCTGCGCTGCCTCATATTCAGATCCTTCTGAGTGAAGATGTACATCAAACTCTGATGGTCTGTGAAGATTCTGCACTGCACTCCATACAGGTAGTGTCTCCAGAGCTTCAGTGCAAAGACCACAGCTGCTAGCTCAAGGTCGTGGGTAGGGTAATTCTTCTCATAGTCCTTGAGCTGTCTGGAGGCATATGCTATCACTTTACCGTCTTGCATGAGGACAGCTCCAAGGCCCATCTTGGATGCATCACTATAGATGTCAAAGGCCTTGTCACTCTCTGGAACAGTCAGGATGGGAGCACTAGTCAATCTCTTCTTCAGCTCTAGAAAACTGTGCTCGCATTTATCTGACCATTCAAACTTCTTGTTCTTTCTGGTCAAAGCTGTGAGTGGAGAGGCTATCCTGGAAAAGTCCTCCACAAATTTTCTGTAATATCCTGCCAGGCCTAAGAAGCTTCTGATCTCACTGGCACTCTTGGGTCTACACCAGTTGCTGACTGCTTCTATCTTGGCTGGATCAACTTGAATGCCTTCTTTGGATACAATGTGACCTAGGAAGGTCACCTGATCTAGCCAAAACTCACACTTTGAGAATTTTGCATAGAGCTTCTCCTGCTGAAGGATCTGCAGCACTATCCTCAAGTGTGTAGCATGGTCCTCTGGAGTCTGTGAGTATATGAGAATATCATAAATAAATACAATGACGAATTTATCGAGATACTCCCTAAAGATGTGGTTCATCAGCTCCATGAAGACTGCTGGAGCATTGGTTACTCCAAAAGGCATCACTACAAATTCGTAGTGGCCGTATCTTGTCCTGAAGGCCGTCCTGGGGATGTCACTTTCTTTAACCTTCAGCTGATGATACCCAGAACGCAGATCTAACTTCGAGAACACTGTAGCCCCTTTGAGTTGATCAAATAAATCATCTATTCCAGGAAGGGGGTACTTGTTCTTGATGGTCACCTTGTTCAGAGCTCTGTAGTCTATGCACAGACGCATAGACCCATCCTTCTTCTTCACGAAAAGTACAGGAGCTCCCCAGGGTGAATGACTCGGGCGAATGAAGCCCTTGTCTAGTAGCTCCTGGAGTTGCTCTTGTAATTCCTTCAACTCTGCTGGAGACATACGATATGGGGCCTTCGAGACCGGACCGGTACCGGGCACTAGCTCGATCTCGAATTCCACTTCTCTGTTGGGAGGTAGTCCAGGTAATTCTTCTGGGAACACTTCTGGATATTCGCAGACTACCCGTACATCCTCCTGCTTGAGTTCTTTCTTTGCTTCTGAGTCCACTATGTGTGCAAGAAAACCAGCACACCCTTGCTCTAGCATCTGGTGGGCTGCCAAGGCTGAGAGAAATTTCTGAGTCTTCCTCCTTGGGGCTCCTTGAAACTCGAATGGTGGTTCTCCTTCTGGGCTGAAAACCACCTTTCTTCTACGGCAGTCCACTGAAGTGCTGTACTTACTGAGGAAATCCATACCCAGTATGATGTCGAAGTCCTGCATCGCAAGGACTACCAGATCGACATATAGCTCTCGGTCTGAAATCTTGATTGGCACAGCCCGGAGCCTCTGGGTGGACTCCATGATTTCCTCTGAAGGGAGAGTTGTCAGGAATCTGGACTCCCAACTCTCTGCAGGCACCTGCAACTTACTAGCAAAAGGTACTGATACGAAAGAATGGGTCGCCCCAGTGTCAAACAGTGTAGTAGCTAAATGCTGTAAAATAACTATTTGACCTGTTACGACCGTGGAGGCGCTGGCAGCTTCTTCCTTCGTGAGGGCAAAGACTCTGGCATTGGTTGAAACTGGTGCTGCTTCCAACCCTCCCTGACTGATCTGAGGTCCCTCCAGTATAGTAGGCATGTAATGTAACTGAGGCTTGCCTCCATACTGTACGGACTGCTGAGGAAGTACCTTAAACTTGTTTGGGCAGTCTTTGGATCTGTGTCCCTCTTGTCCACATGAATAGCATCCAGTTACACCCAAAAGGCATGCTCCTGGATGGTTCCTCCCACACTTAGGACAAGGTGGATACCTAGCTTGCTTATTCTCTGGTTTTCCTTTTGGCTGCCAGGCCACTGCTTCCTTTTGTGGTTCTTGTTCTTCCAGTTCTGGCTATTTGGCTGAGGCTTCTGGCCTCCTATTGTCTTGTTCTCAATCAGGACTGGCTTCTGCTGTGCTTGCTGTGCCTTGATGCTATTCAGGTAGTGCTCTGAGATTAGAGCACTACTGACCAACTCCTCGCTGGTCTGGGGTCGGTGCGTCCGCTGTTCACGTTGAGTGCTATCTCAGGGTTCAGCATGCGGAGCATCAGTCTGACTCGCTCCTTCTCTGTGCTGACTAGCTCTGGGCAGAGGCGAGCTAGTCTGTTGAATTTGCGACTGCTTCTCCCACTGGTAGGCTACCCTGTCTGAACTCCATGAAGTCCTCGAGTGCTTGTTGGTAACCTGCATGTGGAAAATTCCTCATAGAACTCTTGCTCAAATCTGCCCAGCTCATCTGGTTGACTATCCTCTTACTCTTGACTCGCTCCCACCACATACGAGCATCTCCAGTTAGGCAGAAGGAGGCACATTTGACCTTCTCGACTTCTGGCCAGTCAAGAAGCTCCATTGTGCTCTCTAAAGTCTTGAACCAAGCCTGGGCATCCCAGGGCTCAGTCGTGCCTGAGAAGCTTTCAGGTTTCAGCCTTTGCCACTGGACGAGGTATGCTTCTTGTCTTCGGTTCACGGCAGGGGTCTCCTGTGTGACGGGTGGAACTTCAGTCACCACTGGAGTTCCACTCCTGCTGGGGGTGGTGTAGGGGGCACTGGGTGCTGATTTGCCATCAGTGTGGCGATGATCTTCTGTTGTTCGGTCATCTGAGCTTGCATTTGAGCAATGACTGCCATCAGGTCTGGCTGTTCTGTGCCAGACCCATTGTTATCTTGAACTGGGGTTCCGTTCCTTGCATTAGGAGCTCGGCCTCTTCTTGCCATCTAATAATGTATAAGGGAACAAGAAATCACTACTACTTCTCTAGGTATAAACTTATCTTCTTACTTAGTATCCTAATATCCATTATAGGGATTAAACATGATTCTGTGATACTAAGGTATTAAACATGCTTCCTTGTTCTATGCACATGTGAGTAAGTACTTAAGCATTTCTCTATACTGAAGTTAAGTAAAGGAGCAATAGAAAAAATGAAACTTAAAGCTTTCTTACTTGAAGACGGCAAGGTTGATGCTGATGTGTGTGTGATGCTGGAGAATGGGAACTGCTCTGATACCAACTGTAGCGACCCGCCTTCTCCTGCTTAAACGGATCGTTACTTTTCTCTACTTCTCGACTTTTGATACATGACAAAAAATGCGGAAATCTTTTTTTTTTAAACTTTTAAATTCATCTAACAATTATATTCTAACTTAAGCAATCATGCATGATAACATATCACACTTTCTATCTCAAAAGCTCGCAAATGGTACACTTTGAAGCTTGCCTCGCCCAACACCACAATCGGGTATCAGTCGACTGATACTGCATCAGTCGACTGATAGGCCTGAATTCAGAAAACTCAGATTTCGGCAGTTGCTTCACAGCTCCTCCAAACCTATAATTTCGAGCCATATGGAATCATGACACCATTTCTACACTCTATGACAGTTTTCAAATGAGTTTAGTCAATCAAAACGAATCCATGAACTTGAAATTTGGACTTTTGCGGAAGAAAATAAACTATTCAAGTTATATGAACTTTAACACTAAAGTTTGTACCAATCTTGACTTCTATACATTCATAACACCAAATACATGTTCTATGACCTTGCTAAAGCATTATGAAATGTGAATGCAACTTTTCTAAACATATTTAAGCAATGAAACTTAATTCAAAGAAGAAATTGATACTATCTTGGCACATGCATCTATTTCTCTAACAAAGTATCAATATCTCCAACTACTCACATTTCTACTCATCCAATGCAATCATAAGAATATATAGGCTAAAAGAAATGACATGGAATCTTTACTCTAAGAAATTGAGTATGTAAAACTATCCAAACTTAAATGTTCGCTAAACTCCATAAAACAAGAACTTGAAATTCAAATGAACTATAACATTGTGAATTAAATAACTAAATTGTCTTGTGCCAAAGATCTCTCCATAATCAGCCACCACACACACTTTACTCAGCACCGCCTCGTCGTCTTCCTTCAGAATTGCTTGCCTTTACCTTTATCTGCAATAAGAGGAAATGCAACTAGTAAGCAAAAAGCTTAGTAAGTACTATCTAGCTCACAAAATCTCGAAATGTGCAAACATGCTTCTAGATCAAACTGAAAATCATATGAGATACTAATATGCTTGAAAGAAAACTAAGAACATGTATAACTCAAAACATGCATACTCAAGCAATAATAAATCTCAATTTACTTTTCTTGGCTCAACTTGAAACTTTAGCTATTCTTTAACTTTTGAAAACTTTCTTAAACTTTAGAAACTTTGCTAAAGCATATACTTGAAAATAATAATCACTTGGATCCACTGAAGACGTAAGTACCATCTGATGCGCGTTCCCTAAAAGGTTGGGGTAGCGAGCCACCAATCCTAATAGAGCAGACCTTGGTCTACCAGGGCCAAGACCTTGGAATTGGACACCTGGATTTCTTTAACGACGCCCTTGGACGCCGGGTACTGGCCTTATAAAATAAAATAGCTTTTCTTTCTTTTCTTTCTTATCTGTAAATGCCTTGGCATTTTCTCGAGCACCTTGCGTGCTAAAATCCCTAAGTCTTGACTTTTGGGGATTTCTTAAGGCCTTGGCCTTTTCTTTTCTTATCTTTATCTTCTCTTTTCTTTTCTCATAACTTTTCTTAGCCCTAATCTCATATAGGGTGCTTAATCAACTTATACAAACATATAATGAACTAATATCACATGCTAAAAATCATAAACTAAAGAAACTATCTCTTTTAAAACTTTTAAAGGAAATTCTCGCGGAAAAACCGCCTCTTACTGCAGGTGAGCAGTACTTACATTGATATCTTGGACTTACAACCAAGATTGACGTCTAGAGCTTGGGAGAAACTTGAGATCTCGGAGAATTCTTCGCGCCTACGCGTTCCTCTCGTCGCGGGGATTTCGAATATTGGAAGATCTCTTGGAGAAGAGCCTTGGCCGGCTCCCTAGAGCTTGGTGTTGTTTCGCCCAAGAGAGGAGAAGTCGGCGTGAGGGTTTGGAGAGGAGAGAAATAAAACTTCTCTCTTTAATTACCTATTTATACTTATGGGGGCGGATTAACCTAACTACACCTTAAATATATTTCTCTCCATCCTTTGCTGTGCTTGATACCCTAGCCCAGCTGGTCGCGTTCGTTTCTGGTTCTGGGGTGGTCGCGGGTTTGAACCACCGGCTGCCCTTAAGTGGTTTTTCCCTTTTTTTTTCTTTCTCCCTTTTTTTAAAATACCAAACGGACTCGGAAAATTCCATAAAAATATTCTAAAAATTCCTAAAAATATCTAGAATATTTCTAAACCATTTTTAAATAATTCTAAGGACTTTAAGAACTAAAAATGGGAATTTTGGGGCGTTACAGATGCAAATTTCACAACAAGATGTACGCATCCAAAAACTTGAAGCTATGATGCATAAAAGGGGTGCATGGGAAAATTCAATTGATGATAAAGGTAGTTGCTCGGTGAAGTTTCATCAGATGAATATTGACGAAGATGATGTACAGATTATCCGTAAAGATGATGTGTTACAGGTATAATAAAAGCAAAGTTATAGTTATATTCATTTTTAGTATAGTGTTATAAACTGAAAATAATCGAAATGCCTTTTTATATTTTAGCGTCAATCAGTTGCACTGACATTGTAATCTGCCACAAATATTGTTGCATATGGTACAATTGTTGGTTTCAATGGACAGGATAAAATGCTTCATGGTGTTCCATTTCCCATTAATTGCATTCGAGTCTCCATTGATCAAGCAGTGGACAAATCAGCTCGTTTGCCATATCCAATTCCAAGTGAATGTGAAGTCATTGGTGATGCCATAGGATCTGTTGTGGCTTGGCCTGAACAGCAGATTGTGAAGCAAGAGAAGGTACATGAGTTATTATAGTTCAAGTTAAATTGTGACTGTATTATTATTCAACCTAGCTATCTAACTTGTTTACATTTGATATTATTAGAAGCCTGGAAGGAAGAAGTTTGAACAACCACAAAAGAAACCTAGTTTGTCAACAAGTGTCCCAAGATCATTACATATGTTATATTGTTACAGTAAGCATGCTCTAGATGGAGGAAGGTGTATATCACTGCGTTTAGATAATGAAGTTTTTGATAAAGATTGTGAACTTTTTCTGGACCTTGAGGATATAAATTCTTTGTATCATTTGGAGCCAATTTCAGTAAATTTGATCGTTGCCTACATATGGTAAGTGAAATTATTTAAGCAATTTCAGAAATATTTTCTTCACATATGATGTTTTATATTCATTAATGAAACATTATGAGTGATCCTTATGTTTGCTTTACATTATTGTTTCGTATCTTAATTTTATTTTCTTTGCATTGATAGGTGTCTGTATAAAAAGAAGCTGAAAAATAACACTACAAAGAAATTCAGATTTATGAATCCCCACAAAATCCCATTTCTAGCAAAAATGGCACAAGACAAAACAGCTAAGCTTGAAACGCTGAACCAAAGGGCAACTCTTTTAGCTGATAGGCTAACCGGTGCATCATCAGATGAAATTGTTTTGGTGCCATGTAATGTCGGGTAAGTGCAAAATAAAACTTCACTTTAAAATGCTTCCATTCGCTAATTTATTAAATTTTATGATCTAACCATATGTCTTTGCCTAGTTTCCATTGGATTCTCAGTGTAATTGAACCTTACAATGATACTATTTATGTGTTGGATTCCCTTAGTTCCCGCATTCGAGATGATGATTGTAAATACGTAATGGAAATGTGAGTTCAGATTTCTGTCAGTAAATTTATATTTTAATATAAATTTTATATAACAAATATTCATAACGTATGAAGGGCATTACGCTTGTTTAATTCTACCAAGGGAAGGAAAGGGAGAAAAAATGCTAAGTGGGATGTAGTTAAGGTATGTATACTTTTGTTTAACATATATTGGAATGTGTATAATTTTCGTTAACTATTTGACAATAATTACCATATATAGGCTCCTCAACAACCGGATGCGAAACAATGCGGTTTTTTTGTGATGAGATACATGAAACAAATTATTGAAGAAGTTGAGACTATCGAGAGAGATTCACTGAGATCAATAGTAACTATATTAAGCTTATCTCAAATTCTTTGACATTAACTATTTAGAATTGCAAAGTGATCAGTGTTGATTGTTTTTCCCATTAACCACTCGCCAATTTAATTTGTCTGTGTTCACAGTTCACAAAAACAGGTTACTCTCGTGATCAAATTGATGAGGTTCGGGCCGAGTTGACGGAGTGCATTCAAGATCATATTTCTGGATAGGTTTGGAATCATACAAGATCATTATTCTATTTAGATTTAAGTTCATGGAATGATGTTTTTTTTAAAAGTAGCTTACATTATATTGTATTTTCTATAATTTCTAATTCCATTTTTTTAGGCAGTGTTAAAGGATAGTTATGAGATCAAGCTTCAGAAGTTGGCCCCAATCGCGGATTGATTATGAAACTTGTGAATTGAAAAACTCGTGAAACTCTTAAGTGATTGATGATGTGTTGTAAAACTTGTGAGTTTGGAAAACTTGTCACATGCAGTGAAAGGATGTTTGCTTGCATTAATATGCAAGTACAAGATATCTGTATAATAGTTATCAGTGTAAATTTTCTAGCTTTTGTAATCTTCTGTCAGTGTAATATATAGGAGGAAGATGTTGACTTGTTAGTTGACCTGTAATATATAGGAGGAAGATGTTGACCTGTTTGTAAATAATGCACTGTATTATAAGTGAATTTTGTAAACTATTATCAGTGTAAATTGTGAATATTATCAATTGTGAATAAAAATGCTTGTAAATTGTGAATATTATCAATTGTGAATAAAAATGTTTATAAATTGTGAATATTATAAATTGTGAAAAACACTGCCTATTAAAAAGACAACGTTTTTTAAGTAACAATACACAACACGATTTTTGCGTTGTCTTTGTGCCAAACCACAACGCTTTTTCCGCGTTGTCTTTGATACCCGACTTTTAACAACAGCGTCAATAACAACGCTTTTTAAAAACCAATAGACAACACGAAAAAAGCGTTGTCTTTGCTCCAAACCACAACGCGGAAAAAGCATTGTCGTAGATATACTTTCTACAACGGCTTCATCAACATCGCTTTTTAAGCATTAACGACAACGCGGAAAAAGCGTTGTTGTTTAACTTTTTTCTTGTAGTGGTGATTTGATCAAGTTAGATTGTCTAAGCTTGAACACTTAACTTGATTGCTATTCAATTGTAGTTATCGCTCGAACTACTGTAGATGCACTGACTTAAAGTATCTTGAGTCAAGGCATAGACCTAAGCATCTCAACCCAGTCTAGGTTATTAATCAAAGTACCCTATGGTGCATGTGAGATGTTGGTTCTAGATCTATAGGTGCATACAATTCTAGGGTTAAATCCTAGGCTATGTCCAATTGAGCAAAAATCGTAGTTTTGAAGGGGGTAAGTTTTGAAAAAGCTAAGTCGGAAAACAATTTTAAATTTCAAGACTTAATAAAAGAAATGATTGTTGGATCAAGAGAAACGATAGAGGGGGGGGGTGAATATCGTTAAATGCTTTTCGGATAAACACTAGAGCAAGTACGCAACGGAATAAAAATAATCGCGAACACAGGTAGTTTTACTTGGTTCGGTGCCTAAGTCGACTCCTACTCCAAGGCCCACGGTCGTTGACCGTTTTCTACGGGCAATTCTATAAGTGCGCAAAAATAGTTTACAAGAGTTGTACAATTGTAGTATAGTAAACTGAAAGAAAATAGCTCTTCGTTACCGACGTCCGGTGTAGTTTGTACTTCGGTGTAGATGGACGTCATAGGCGCTTGAGTCGTGAGTGGAAGGTTCCCGGAGCAGAGCGCTTTGAGTCGAAGAGCAAGTTGGCGTTGGAAGAAGTGTTGTGTCAAGCCTTGGGGTCGAGGGCTTATTTATAGCCCCTGGGGGCGCCCGGAACGTCAGGGGCACCCCCCCACGTGTCAGCCGATCCGCTTCCGTCTCGGTCAGCTCTGATCCCTTAAAACTCGGGATCAGGCTTTGACGGGGGCGCCCGGAACGCTGGGGGCGCCCAGGTTGACCGGCTCTCCTCTTATCCGTTGGCTTCGCTGGGTTCTGCTTCGTTAGCTTCAACTGGGGGCACCCGAGAGCATGGGGGCGCCCGGGAGCACGGGGGCGCCCCGCCCATGAGGTGTCGAAGCCTGCCTTTGCTTCATGTGTTTTGTGTTCACCTTGGGGGCGCCCGGGACACTCCGGGCGCCCGGGACAGCTGCTGCCTCACTCCTTTGAGGCTCTCTGAGCTGCAGACACTCGTTCCTTTGGTCCTGCATCTAGGGTTAGTCCAAAGCACCATAAAGAAATAAGATGTTAGTTTAAACAGCCTTAGCTGTCTTGGTTCTGATTTTGGGCCTCCCAAATGGAGCCCTAGGTCGAACCGACGCCTACTGTTCCCTCGACGGGGAACGCGTCCTCACCTACTCCTCTCGGGAGAATTTACCTGATGCCAACCGGCTCCTCCGGTTGGACTTTTGCCTAGCGGTCCTTCGCCAGGTCTTGGATACCAAGCTGTCTTTCGCCCGGTGCCTAGCATTCCTTCGCAAGGTCTTCAGTCCCAAGCTATCCTTCGCCTGGTGCCTAGTAGTCCTTCGTTAGCACTTCAGTCCCAAGCTGTCCTTCGTCTGGTGCCTAGCAGTCCTTTGCTAGGGCTTCAGTACCCTGGCATTCCTACGCTAGTGCCCAGCAGTCCTTCGCTAGGACTTTAGTACCCGGCATTCCTTCGCCAGTGCCTAGCAGTCCTTCGCTAGGACTTTTTACCCTGCACACTTGAGTAACATGTTAGATAACAAATGAGACTTAACTTTTGAACCCTTTTGCCATTATCAAAACTAAGGTTCGACTTGGGTTCTTTCTGCACCAACAATCTCCCCCTTTTTTATTTATGGCAACCCTGGTTCAAAAAGTTAAGTTAATCAGAGTAAGTAAAAATTAAATTTTGTTCCCTCCCCCTGGAAGGAATCTCCCCCTAGATTTTTCAAAACTTCGTGGGGATTTTGAAAATAAATTCTAAGTTTAAGGATGGATTTTTACTTAGAATAATTTTCAACAGAAATTAATTTTGGTTGTCTATTTTGGAGAACTTGTAGAATTTTTAAGTTTAAATACTTAGAAAACTTAAGAAGGATTCTGAAAGCTTAAGTTTGAGTACTAAGGAAAATTTTGACGCCCTAAGTTTAAAGTACTGAAAAAAGTTTTGAAAACTTTAAGTTTTAAAGCACTTAGTGAAATTTGAAAAACTTAAGTGCTTAGGTAAACTTAAGTACTTAGGGAAGTTTTGAAAAACTTAAGTACTTAGAAAAGTTTTGAAAAACTTAAGTACTTAGAGAAGTCTTGAAAAATCTTAAGTACTTAGAGAAGTTTTGAAAGACTGAAGTACTTAGAAAAAATTTAAAAATTTCAGTTCAAAGTACTTAAAAAAAATTTGAAAATTTCAATTCAAAGTAAATTTTTGAATGAAAGCTTCAGTTCAAAGTACTTTGAAAATTTAGTTTTAAGTACTTAGAGAAAATTTTGAAAAATTTAGTTTTAAGTACTTAGGAAATTTTGAAAAATTAAGTTTTAAGTACTTAGGAAAATTTTGAAAAATTTAGTTTTAAGTACTTGGGAACATTTGAAAATTTTAGATACTTAAAAAAATACTTTGTAAATAAAGGATAGAGTTTGAAATTTTGAGAGTTGAAGAAATTCTTAAAAAAATTTAAACTCTCTCCTTTCCTATCTCTCCCCCTTTGCCATATATCAAACACAAATAAATATAGTAGAAACAGAATAATTAAATTGCATAAAGGAAAATAACTTGCATGATTTTGCTGTACTGAACCAATTCATGATGAGAATTAAACCAAATCAGTTTCATTTTCCTCTTTTAGGGACCTGTCGAACCCAATTAGGTACTTACTAACTGTTATAAATAGTAGTTTTCGCTAGGGTTAGTCAAGTTAAGTGTTCTGTTCAAGTTAGATTTTCTAAACTTGACACTTAACTTGATTACTGTGTAAGTTGTATTTAGTGTCCCAATTACTGCAGATGCACTGACTTAAAGCATCTTGAATTAAGGCAAAGACCTAAGCATCTCAACCCTTTCTAAGTTCTCAATCAAAAGTACCCTAAGGTGCTTGTGAGATGCTGGCTTCTAAATCTATAGGTGCATGCAGTTCTAGGGTTAGGGCCTAGGCTAAGTCCATTTTCGAAAAAGCCCTAGTTTTGAAAGGGGGTAGTTTCGAAAATAAAACTAAGTCAAAAACTTTATTTTAAAACTTTTCAAAACTGAATAAAAGCTGATTTTAAAAGCATTTAAAAATTTCTTTAAAACTGATTTGAGTAAGAAAACCAATAGTAGACTAGGCCTATTCTACCAAGCATAGTAAAGATCAGATACTCAAGTCAAATAAGTAGTCAAACAAAAAAGGTTAACTGGTCAAACAGAGGTCCAGTAGAGTCAAACATGAGTCAAGTTTTAGTTACTAATATAATGCATCGACTGAAATAGTCTAACTATGAAGACGGGCCAGTGTGGTCAGATGAGCCAGGCTACCATGCTCTGAGAAGCGACATCATCTCAATGTATCGTGCATTGGCCACCTCTCGATCGGCTCTACGAGCGTCCATCTGCTCTAAGTGATAGGCCTCGGCCTCCTCTCGAAGATTGTGGATCTCCATCTGCATCTGTGCGAAGCGCTGGTCGATGGCCAGTGGTGGAGGCTGGTCTATATGGTCCCGTATCTCTGCTGCAAGATCAGCAATGTCAATGTCTATCTCCTTGTCGGAGTCGATCGGAGCCCCGACTCGCTGTCGTCTCCAACTCAAAACCCCGGTGCCCGATACCTCTAGACCAGCTAAAGAGAAGTTCCTAAACCCTATCTCATCAAAATCGGTCATCGCGGTTATTTCACCCAAGGTAATGTCATGACCGTGGTGATGAAGGAGGGAGGTGATGATGTGGCAGAAGGGAGTGCGCACCCATCCCTGAGTCGTAACACTGGATGCATGCAGAATAGTATGAAAGATGTGTAGTCCAATGTCAATGTCAAGATGATGGATCAGGGCATATAGAAGGAAGGCATGAAAGGGTAGCATGGTCGCGACATCTCTAGTGGATAGTGGTAAAATACAGCGGACCAGGACTCTGTACAGGGCGTAGTCCTGGGCCTGAAGGTCAACTGACTGAAATCGTCTAGCTACGGGGAGTCTAGCTTCCCTATAGAAATAGGAGTGGAGAGTGTCTAGAGTAATGTGGGAGTAGGGAGCATCAAATGGAGGATCCCTAGGAGGATAGCAACAAAAGATGGACTGGGAAGGTCGTAGTCCAAGAAATCGATTTAGTAATGTAGGGGTGATAGACAAGGGTATCCCTTGAACAGTAGTGACAAATGTGAGATCGTTCTGTCTGACTATGTTATTATAGAATTCTGCACATAAAGTTGTGTTAATTGAATGAGTGCAGAAGACTAGATTGTCTAGTTGATAAAAATTTATAACATTAATGGATAAAGGACAAGATTGAGTGAAGAAGTGTCTATTTAGATAACTAGTTTTGATAGGCTTATAGGTTGTTCGAGCAAACTTATTACAAAGTTCTAGAGTAGGGAACCTAGGGTCGGGACTCGGTTCGGTACCGGGGTTTGCTTGGTTTGCTCGGCATTTTCTAAGTTAAGAAAGATGCATTTATAAGAAATGAATTAAGAAAATAATTCTAAAAGGAATGAACTAAGAAAATAATTCTAAAAGGAATGAACTAAGAAAATAATTCTAAATGCAAAAAAATCATACCGGGGAGGCATGGTTGAGATTGAGGAAGCACAAGTGTCACTTGATCTCCTTGGAAGGAAGGAAGTGAGGAAGGAGGATGGTATTTGGTGTGGGAAGAAGAAAGGGTTCGGATGCCTTTTTATAGGCAGGTCATTGGGGGCGCCCGGGAGCTCCCGGTCAAGGTGATTTTGCAGCTTTTGCTGCTTTGACTGATATGGGGGCGCCCGCGTGGTTTCGGGCGCCCTGGTCAAGGGTCAGAGGCAGCTTTTTGCCTTGAGAGAAGATAAAGGCGTGAGAGGGGGCGCCCGAGGTGTGTAGGAAGTGACAAATTTGATGTCTTGTCATTGTTTGACCATGGTTTAGTTGGTTTGACCATGGTTTTACATGTTTTGACTGCTTTGACTATGGTTTGGCTGCTTTGACCATGGTTTGACTATGTTGACCATGGTTTGACTGCGTTGACCATGGTTTGACTACATTCTGAACTATATGATTAAATCACAATATAGGTATTAAAGGAGTTACAATTGAGTTTAATTTTACTGTCTCACCCAATCTAGGATTTTCAATCACGTTAGCCTTACAGGTGTTGTGAGACAGGTTTTGATAAGTAAAATTATTTTGAAAAATTATTTTGAAAACCTTAAATTAATTTTTGAAAACAATTAAATTTATTTTGAAAAGAAATGTTTGAATCTACACCTAACTGATAATTTGTGTTAGATTTGAATTTGATAAAGAATAATTTGAAATTGAATTTCAAAAATTGGCTTCTAGGTCTTGGCGAGGCACTAGGCCTTCTTTGGCCGTAGCCTTATTGGATCATCAACCCTTTCCTTGACAAAGCCTTTTAATGAAATTTCATATTCAAAATTAATCTTTGAAAAATTTTGGTCTAACTAGTTTGGGTCTTAGATCGGTAGCTTCGGCTAGTTTCACCAGTCTAAAGAGACCAAGTAGAGAACACTTGACCTTATTAGAATTGGTTTCCCTAACGTACTATCATCTCACCTCCACCCAATACTATGTCGGCAGATTTCAGTTAGATTGGTTCAGTCTTTAAACTAACCATTCCTAAATCTAAGCATTGTAAATTGCAAAAATTAAATAAACAATCAACCAAGCAATTTGCAATCAAGAACTAAATTCTATGTAACAATAAATATAGTTTTTAATTTGGCTCCCCCTGGACTAAAGCCACGGTAATGGTTAGGCAAGATGTGAATCTTGTCCTTGGGGATCCAATACGGATTTGATCTAGTTAGTTTGTTCAGGTATAGTTTAGGTACCCATGCCTGAACTTTATTTCTGGACTGATTTAGTACAGCAAAATAGGATCTTTGTCTAGATTTGGTTCTATAGCCTAGTCCGGATCGATTTAGAACGGACTTCTAATTTCCAAGAATCATGTCAAGACCCTTGGAACCAAAAGTGAATCGTTCTAAAGCTGATCTAAGATCCTTAACCTGAGTTTTCAGGGAGGAATTCTCTTTCTCAAGTTTTTCAACTTGATTAGAGGTTCCTTCTTGAACCTTCTCAGTTAAGGGTTTAGAGTCAGCTCTCTCTTTCAGGAGTTTTACTTCCTGTCGGAGGGATTCGACTCGGAGTTTAGCTTTCGCCAAATCTCAAGAAAGATAAGATATTAATTCATTTAATTGACTTTTAGTAAATCCACTTACCTTGATTTCGCCGTCCTCTGAAAATGTCAGTCTGCCGTCGTCCTGTTCTGATTCTGACTCAGTCTCAACTTCTTCTGAGGCGATTAGTACGAGTAGGTTCGATTGTGGGACCTCTTCTTCTTCGGAGGAGGAGGACTCGTCCCACGTTGCTTGAAGTGCTTTCTTCTTCCTTGTCTTCTTTGCTTCCTTCACGTTAGGGCATTCGGTCTTGTAGTGACCCTTCTTCTTGCACTCGTAACAGGTTACGTTGGGCTTGCTCTTTTCATTTGCAGGTTCAGCTGGTTCATCCTTTCTTCGGCTGGCTTTCCTTCTGTTGGTTTGGTTCTTCAATTCCTTGTAGTAGCTTCTTGCCAGTCGGACTAGCTTTGGTCGATCTCCTTCATCTTCAGAGTCTGAGTCTGATTCAGACTCAGGTGTTGGTTGTAGTTTCTTCTTGGATTTCTTTTCAGATTTACCTGCAATAAAGGCAATGCCTTTCTCGGCCAGATTGCAGTTAGTCTATTCATGCAATTCTAATTTAGAGAACAATTCATCTAATTTTATTTTCGAATGATCCCTTGAAACCTTGTATGCATCTACCATAGATGCCCACAAGGTGTTTCTAGGGAAAGCATTTAAAGCATACCTTATTAGGTCACGGTTTTCTACCTTGTGACCAATGGTGTGTAGACCGTTCATTAGTTCTTGAATTCGGGCGTGAAGCTGAGCTGCTGTTTCGTTGTCGGCCATTTTGATGGTATACAGCTTGTTCAGGAGCAGATCTCTCTTGCTGATCCGAGTGTCTGATGTTCCTTCATGCAGCTCGATCAGTTTTTCCCACAGCTCCTTGGCACTGTTGAAAGGGCCCACCCGGTTCAGCTCCTCTTTTGTTAAGCCGCATTGAAGGGTCTGGGTCACCTTTGCATCTGCTTCAATTTTCCGTTTCAGAGCGGTGTCCCACTCTGTGTAGCTTTGAGGTACTCCTTCAGCATTTCTTTGAATCTCCAGTCCGGACTGGATGATTATCCACATGTCCACCTGAGTTTTCAGGTGGACCTCCATTCTGCTCTTCCAGTAGGAGAAGTCTTCTCCACTGAAGAGAGGTGGTCTTGCGGTGCTGAAGCCTTCTTGCATGGCCATTTTATCTGAAATGTAAACTAGACAAAAAAAGGAATATCCCAAGACTTGGTCTTGGATTAGTAGTGCGAGATAAAGGAAAAAATATTTGTCGAGTGGTGTTGCATCAACCTCGATCAACAAGAAGAAATTCGAACGAAAAAAAAATATTAGAAGAAATTCGAACGAAAAAAATATTAAAAGATTTTTTTAAAAAAAAATCCGAAAATTTTTCAAATTGGTGGTTGCACCAAATTTGAACTTCCCTGCTCTGATACCACTTGTTGGATCGAGAGAAATGATAGAGGGGGGGGTGAATATCATTAAACGCTTTTCGGATAAACACTAGAGCAAGTACGCAGCGGAATAAAAACAATCGCGAACACAGGTAATTTTACTTGGTTCGGAGCCTAGGTCGACTCCTACTGCAAGGCCCACGGTCGTTGTGTTAGTAATATGAGAGAAGTGTCCTAAGGCAATCGCCTTATGATTGTAATCATTTACTTTAATAAATGAATATTCACTATTTGAGTATACATGTTCGTGTATTTGATTGAGATCTTAAACTCATTTACTGAATGTCCGCAATACAATTCACAGCATGAGAGAATTTGTGATGAATTCACAACTAGTGATTATCTCTACATATGCAATTGTGAAGTATTGAAATTGTCCCTAGTCGATGAATTGATAAATACGGACACTATCAATTCTATTGAGACTAGCATGGGTTATTCTCTAATCAGCTGATTCTCACTGGCTGGTGACATTGGGATGTCCGGAGATAAACATGAATGCTAGTTAAGGGAACTAGTTCATTGGAGTGACTAGCTGTAAAACTTCATATGGTAATCTACATATAGATATGTCAATGAAGTTCTTACTGCAGCTTAAGTACGATGTTCCTTTGACTTGCGGTGTTCAAGTCATCTTGGTCATGAAGACTTATACTTTGACATCTTAAGCAAGCATCTCCAAGGAGGTGTGGACCCAGGATGATTGGGTATAAGCCGAAGTGCCCGAAGATGTTTAAACAGCCTACAAAGGATTCACCACTCCTTGCGAGGAGATGTATACCCAAGGCCTATCGTCGGATTGTTACTCAAAGCCTCTGGCCAGAGCATCACATGTTCCGAGTATGAATCTCTCAGAAACATGAGAGTAATTAGAATCCGTTGGACAAGAAAGACATTACTTGGTGTTAGTGATATGAGAGAAGTGTCCTAAGGCAATCGCCTTATGATTGTAAAACATTTATATTAATAAATGATAATTCACTATTTGAGTATACATGCTTGTGTATTTGATTGGGATCTTAAACTCATCTACTGAATGTCCGCAATACAACTCACAACATAAGAGAATTTGTGATGAGATCACAACTAGTGATTATCTCTAAATGCGCAAATGTGAAGTATTGAAAATATCCCTAGTCGATGAATTGATAAAAACGGACACTATCAATTCTGTTGAGACTAGCATGGGTTATTCTCTAATCAGCTGATTCTCACTGGCTGGTGACATTGGGATGTCCGGAGATAAACATGGATGCTAGTTAAGGGAACTAGTTCATTGGAGTGACTAGCTGTAAGACTTCATATGGGAATCTACATGTAGATATGTCAATGAAGATCTTACTGCGGCTTAAGTGCGATGTTCCTTTGACTTGCGGTGTTCAAGTCATCTTGGTCATAGAGACTTATACTTTGACATCTTAAGAAAGCATCTCCAAGGAGGTGTGGACCCAGGATGATCGGGTATAAGCCGAAGTGCCCGAAGATGTTTGAACAGCCTACAAAGGATTCACCACTCCTTGCGAGGAGATGTATACCCAGGTCTATCGTCGGATTATTACTCAAAGCCTCTGGCCAGAGCATATCATGTTTAGAGTGAGAGTCTCTAAAATACATGAGAGTAATTAGAAATCCAAAGGACGAGTAAGACATTACTTGGGCTAGGTGTGACGTAGTCAGCCTAGTGGGGACTGACACCATTGACCGTGTCCTGAACCAAGTGGGTATAAGGTGGTGAAGGGAATGGGGCACGATTCATTAGAGCTGCTGAAGGGTTTCAGAATAATTTCTTCTGAGGTCAAACCGTTGATCTTTCGATTAATTGGGGATCATGATGTACTATTAGGTGCCACTCATGATCGTTCTATAATTAGTTAATTATAGACGGCCAACATAAATCGAAAGTCTATTTAGTCACACGCACTACGAGTAATCCGAGGGATTTAAAACGAGTTGAAAATTAGATTTTCCGATCAAGAGAAATAAGTCGAATCTGAGTTAATCAGAGGCGCAATGGAAACTAAAATAGCTAAGTCTTTTGAAGGCTTTTTGGGCGAATTAAATGAGTTTAATTCGCGATCGGTTCGGGTCAGTTTTGGCCGGCCAAAGAGGGTATTAACCCTCCTTGTGGTGGCCGGCCATTAAAGGAAATTAAATCAATTTATTTGGTTTAATTAATAAGATAAATCAAGCACAATTTATTTTATGAATTATGGATAAATAAATTTGTATAAAGAAATTTATATAAATAAATTTATATAAATTTATTCTTTTATGGAAGATTAAAATAATCCATGAATTGGGTTTATTTTAATTTTATAAAATCAATTATGAATTGATTTTTCCATAATAAGAAAGTTTATAAATTTCTTATAAAATTTATTCCATAATTTAAAGAGAAGAAGAATTAGTTTTTATTATAAATTAGTTTATAATAAAGACTTGGTTTAAACGGAATTAATTCATAAGAATTTATAGGATAAATTTCTTATGATAAATAATTAGTTTTATTATAAAGTTAGTTATAATAAAATTCATAAGAAAATTTATAGAATAAATTTCTTATGGTAACTAATTTGTTTTATTATAAATGGTTATAATAAGACTAGGCTTAAACGGAATAAGCAATAAGAAAATTTATAAGATAAATTTCTTATAACTAATTCCGTTAATTCGGTTTAGAGGGAGACTTAGCAAAGGAGTTGCTACTATATAAAGGAACCAAAGGCTAGCCCTTAATTCAATTCAAGTAATTGAATCATAGAGCTCTCCCTCTCTCTCTTAATCTCTTCTCTTCTCTTCTCCCTCTCCCTCTCTTGCCTAGGGCCGGCGCACCCTAGCTCTCTAGGGCCGGCGCACCCTAGTTCCTCTAGGGCCGGCGCCCAATCACAACACCAAGGAGGTGTTGCCGTGAGCCACTAGAAGAAGAAGAACCCGAACAAGAAGAAGAAGAAGCGGATAGCGACTCCTCTCCTCTCGGAATTCGATTCCGTTACTTCTTGTTGGTTAGTTTCCTACCTTTCCTCTCTTGTTCATCTAGTTGTGCCTTCTGAAAATCTAGTAGTTCTCGTCGGCACAAAACTCGTGACTTTGCGAAGTCATCCCGAAGAGAACTCGGCGTGGACGCGAATAGAGGCGAAGCTTCCAAGGGACGCTACGGTTGGATCTCGTCCCTTTCTTCGAGTTACGCAAGATACAAAAGTAAATTAGTTTACTTTTCCGCAAACTTTTATTTTATGATTATGTCGATACACTATAAGGTTGCATGCTAGATACGAAGTTAAAATAATTTAGGAAATTATTTTATGCAAACTCTTCCGCTGCACGTAAAAATTTTAAATTTTACGAACTCGTATCCTTGTCGACATGCACCCGGTCCCAACACTTGGGCTAGGTGTGACGTAGTCAGCCTAGTGGGGACTGACACACATAGACCGTGTCCTGAACCAAGTGCGTATAAGATGGTGAAGGGAATGAGGCACGATTCATTAGAGCTGCTGAAGGGTTTCGGAATAGTTTCTAAGGTCAACCGTTGATCTTTAGATTAATTGGGGATCATGATGTACTACTAGGTGTCACTCATGATCGTTCTATAATTGGTGAATTGTAGACGGCCAATATAAATCGAAAGCCTATTTAGTCACACGCACTACGAGTAATCCGAGGGATTTAAAACGAGTTGAAAATTAGATTTTCCGATCAAGAGAGATAAGTCGAATCTGAATTTTTCAGAGACGCATCGGAAGCATAAAATGGCTAAGTCTTTTGAAGACTTATTGAACGAATTAAATGAGTTTAATTCGTGAGATCGAGGCTTGGGTTTGGCCGGCCAAAGAGGGTCCCCACCCTCTTTGTTTGGCCACCCACAATAAGAGGGAAGAACCAAATTGTTTGGTTCAAATTTATAAAATAAATCGCGCGTGGTTTGTCTTATAAAATTATGGTTAAAGAAATTTGTATAAAGAAATTTATATAAAGAAATTTATATAAAGAGATTTATTTTTCATGGAAATTAAAATAAACCTTGGATTGGTTTATTTTATTTTATAAAATCAATAATGGATTGATTTACCATGATAAAGAAATTTATATAAAGAAATTTCTTTCCATAATAAAAGGGGAGACATGGTTGTTTTTATTATAAATTAAGTTATAATAAAAACTTGGCATAATGGAATAATTCATAGAAAAATTTATAAGATAAATTTCTTATGAAAAATTTATTCCGTTAAGAGGAGACTTGGCGATTAAGAGGCTACTATATAAAGGTACCAAGGCAAGGATCGAAATAATCCAAGAGATCAAGGATTCTTGCCTAGCCTCTCTCCCTCTCCTTCTCTCCCTCTCCCTCTTCTAGTGCCGCCGGCCCTAGAGCCCTCCCCCTTTGCCGTGAGCTTCCACCACCAAGAAGAGGCCGAAGAAGAAGATGAAGCGGGCGCGACTCCTTCCTTCCTCACGGAATCTTGATTCCGTTCTTCGTTTGGTGGTTAGTCATTCATCTCTCTCTTGGTATTCTTGTCGTGCCTTTGAAGAATCTAGTAGTTCTTGTCGGCACGAAACTCGTGGCTTTGCGAAGTCATCCCGAAGAAAACTCGGCGTGGACGCGAATAGAGGCGGAGCTTCCAAGGGACACTACGGTTGGATCTCGTCCCTTTCTACGAGTTACGCGAGGTATTAAGTAAATTAGTTTACTTTCTGCAAAATTTTAAATGTATGATCATGTCTCCACAACATAAGGTTGCATGCTAGATACGTGGTTAAAATAATTTGAGAAATTATTTATGCTAAACCTTCCGCTGCACGTAATTAAATTTTAAAATTACGAACCCGTATCCATGTCAACATGCACCCGGTCCCAACACGTTGACCGTTTTCTGCGGGCAATTCTATAAGTGCACAAAAACAGTTTACAAGAGTTGTACAATTGTAGTATAGTAAACTGAAAGAAAATAGCTCTTCATTACCGACGTCCGGTGTAGTTTGTACTTCGGTACAGATGGACGTCGTAGGCACTTGAGTCGTGAGTGGAAGGTTCCCGGAGCCGAGCGCTTTTAGTCGAAGAGCAAGTTGGGGTTGAAAGAAGTGTTGTGTCAAGCCTTGGAGTCCAGGGCCTATTTATAGCCCCTGGGGGCGCCCGAAACGTCGGGGGCGCCCCCCCCCCCCACGTGTCAGCCGATCAGCTTCCGTCTCGGTCAGCTCTGATCCCTTAAAACTCGGGATCAGGCTTTGACGGGGGCGCCCGGAACGCTGGGGGCGCCCGGGTTGACCGGATCTCCTCTTATCCGTTGGCTTCACTGGGTTCTGCTTTGTTAGCTTCAACTGGAGGCGCCCAGGATGTTGGGGGCGCCCGAGAGCATGGGGGGCGCCCGGGAGCACGGGGGCGCCCCACCCATGAGCTGTCGAAGCATGCCTTTGCTTCATGTGTTTTGTGATCACCTTGGGGGCGCCCGGGACACTCCGGGCGCCCTGGTCAGCTGCTGCCTCACTCCTTTGAGGCTCTCTGAGCTGCAGACACTCATTCCTTTGGTCCTGCATCCAGGGTTAGTCCAAAACACCATAAAGAAATAAGATGTTAGTTTATACAACCTTAGCTGTCTTTGTTCTGACTTTGGGCCTCCCAAATGGAGCCCTAGGTCGAACCGACGCTTATTGTTCCCTCGACGGGGAACGCATCCTCACCTACTCCTCTCAGGAGAATTTACCTGATGCCAACCAGCTCCTCCGATTGGACTTTTGCCTAGCGGTCCTTCGCCAGGTCTTGGATACCAAGCTGTTCTTTGCCCGGTGCCTAGCATTCCTTCGCCAGGTCTTCAGTCCCAAGCTGTCCTTCACCCGGTGCCTAGCAGTCCTTCGCTAGGTCTTCAGTCCCAAGCTGTCCTTCGCCTGGTGCCTAGCAGTCCTTAGCTAGGGCTTCAGTACCCTAGCATTCCTACGCTAGTGCTCAGCAGTCCTTCGCTAGGACTTTAGTACCCCGACATTCCTTCGCCAGTGCCTAGTAGTCCTTCACTAGGACTTTTTACCCTGCACACTTGAGTAACATGTTAGATAACAGATGAGACTTAACTTTTGAACCCTTTTGCCATTATCAAAACTCAGGTTCGACTTGGGTGCTTTCTGCACCAACAATGATTTTTCATAAGATATTAAATGCTAATTTTAAAAAGAATGAAAATAAAAGATTTTTGAGAAATAGAACAGTCCTATTCTACTAAGCACAACCCTAACTGCCTTCTTAGTAAGCTAAACTCAGATTCAGGTAAGAGTTTAGTAAAGATGTCAGCTAAATTAGATTTTGAGTCCACATTCATATGTATAATTTCGCCCCTGACTACGTGATCCCTAACAAAATGATGTTTGACTTTAATGTGTTTGGTTTGGGAGCGATGAATTGGATTTTTAGTTAGATTTATTGAACTAATGTTGTCAATAAACACTTCGGTTTGGGTATAGTCCAGCTGGAAATCCTTAAGAGTATGCATCATCCATAAAAGTTGTGTTACACACTCTCCTAGGGCAACATACTCTGCTTCAGTTGTGGATAAAGATACGCAGTGTTGCTTTCTACTGCACCAGCTGACTAGACTATGTCCTAATAATTGACAACTTTCACTTTTACTCTTTCTATCTAATTTACAACCGACATAATCAGAGTCAGAGTATCCTGATAATTCAAAAGTGGAAATCCTAGGATACCAAATACTTACATTTAGGGTACCCTTAATGTACCTTAGAATTCTTTTTAGTGCTGCTAAGTGGGATTCCTTAGCACAGGTTTGGTATCTAGCACACATACCTACAGTGAATAAAATATCAGGTCTACTAGCAGTTAAGTATAATAAGCTACCAATCATACTCCTGTATAATTTTAGGTCAACTAGTTTACCTTCAGGGTCATTATCTATTTTGACATTTGAACCATGGGAGTACTTAAGCTTTTGGAGTTTTCCATTTTAAATTTCTTTATTAGTTCCTTTGCATATTTGGATTGATGAACGTAGTTACCATCCCTGGTTTGTTTAATTTGGAGACCTAAGAAAAAGTTTAGCTCACCTACCAAGCTCATTTCAAATTCGCTCTCCATAATTTTGACAAATTCTTTTAAAAAGTTAGAATTTGTAGACCCAAATATTAAATATATCTATTTCTAAGGTTTTAACAAATAATGTTGAGTTAATTTGTCCTTAGTTAAATTCCTTAAAAATTAAATAAGTTGATAATCTTTCATAACAAACCCTAGGTGCTTGTTTTAACCCATAAAGGGTTTTCCTAAGTTTAAGTATATATTCAGGTTTGTCTAAGTCCTCAAATCCTGGGGGTTGCCCTACATATACTTTTTCTTTTATAAACCTATTATGAAAGGTAGACTTGACATCCATTTGGTACAGTTTAAATCCTTTATGGGCTGCAAAAGCTAGTAACATCCTAATTGATTCAAGTCTGTCTACGGGAGCATAGGTTTCATCATAATCTAACCCTTCAACTTGACTAAACCCTTTAGATACTAAGTAGGCTTTGTTTCTCATAATCTTCCCTTGATCATTTAGTTTGTTTCTAAATACCCAGTTAGTATCTATTACTGATTTACCCTTAGGTTTAGGTACTAAGTCCCAGACTTGGTTTCTCTCAAATTGGGATAATTCTTCTTGCATTGCTATGATCCAATCTGGGTTAGGTAGTGATTCTTCTATAGTCTTAGGTTTAATTTTTGAAATAAGAGCAATCTGACTAAGATTTCTATAAGAAGACCTGGTTCTGACTCCTAAGGTTGGATCACCCATGATTTGGTCAGATGGATGATTGAGTCTGAGTTTCTTTTTTCTTCTTGAACTAGGTTCAGCCTCAGGTCCGGCTGGAAGGTTTGGTTCAATGCTTGGTTCAACTACTTGGGTTGGTTCAACTATTGGTGCAGTTGAGGCCTCAGCAGTTAGTTTTATTGATAGTTCATTTAATGGTTCAATTGATGGTTCACTCTCTTCTTGATCAACATTTGATTTGTTTTGATTGTTAATAGACTTTGTTTCAACTTTTTCATCAATGATTAAGTTGGTAGTTTCTTCAATTTTGTGAGTTTGTTTATTGTAAACCCTATAGGCTCTACTAGTTGTTGAATATCCTAAGAAGATCCCTGGGGTTGATTTTGATTGAAACTTACCTAGGTAGTCCTTAGTGTTCAAAATATGAACTTTACACCCAAAAACTCTTAAATAATGTAAATTAGGTAATCTATGATAATAAAGTTCATAGGGTGTCTTATTGTGTCTTCTATTAACTAAGACCCTATTTTGAATATAATAGGTTGTATTTATCGCTTCTACCCAGAATTGATTAGTTAGGTTATATTCATTGAGCATGGTCATAGCAGCTTCCTAGAGGGTTCTATTCTTTCTTTCAACTATCCTATTTTGTTGGGGAGTTCTAGGACATGAAAACTCATGGACGTACCCATTAATTTTACACAACTCCTCAAAATTTTGGTTTTTAAACTCTCCCCCATGATCACACCTAAGTTTTTTAATTTTTGTGTCATTTTGATTTTCTATCATTTTGGACAAATTATTAAATGAGTTAAAAGATTTATCTTTGGGTTTTAAGAACCTAACCCAGGTAAACCTAGAGTAATCGTCAATGATTACTAAGCAGTACCAATTCCCGCTTAGTGACTTGGCTCCATGTGAATCAAATAGGTCAAGGTGTAGGAGCTCAAGTGTGGCTTGGTTTAAGTCTGACAGGGTTAGTTTATGAGTTGACTTGGTTTGTTTGCCTTGTTGACATGAATTACAAATTGTATTGTCACAATTCTTAATTTTTGGTACACCTTTAATCAATCCAAGTTGAGTTATTTTTGAAATTAATTTGGTATGAGTATGGCCTAGTCTACGATGCCAAAGATTGGTTTCTTCTAATTGAGTCAGAAAATATTTGGGTACTACAGGTAGATTGATTGTGTAAACGTTGTTTTTCCTACTACCCTTAAGTGTTATTTCTGAATCTTGTAGATTCCTAATAAGGTAATCAGAGTTGGTGAAAGTAACAATGTAACCGGCATCACAGAGTTGGCTAATGCTAAGCAAATTGAATTTGAAATTTTCAACCAATAACACTTTCTTAATGATAAAATCTAAGTTAAGTTCAATGTTACCTGACCCAATTACTTTAAGTGTAGCATTGTTGCCAAATGCTACTGAGCCTAGGTTTTTGAACTTGATTTTGGTGAACTTCAATTTATCCCCAATCATGTGTCTGCAACATCCACTATCCAACATCCACTGGTCCAAATCTTTATGTTCCTATACATAAAATATGTTTTGATTTGGATCCATTTGTGTAGAAGTAGGAATAGTTTAAATTGAATTTCACTACCTAGTCTGTCTCACCCACATCTAGGGTTATCAAGCATGTTGACCTTATGGGTTCTTGTGAGACAGGTTTTCAATATGAGTTGAAATAATTTTTAAAAATACTGGATTAATTTTGAAAAATATTAGGTTAATTTTGAAAAATATGGAGTTTTTTAAAAAAATGTTATCTAAGATTTAATTAAAACTTATGTTAGATTCAAATTTATCAAATAGTAGATTGAATTTAAGTTTCGATAATCGACTTCCAGGTCTTGGTGAGGCACAGAGGCCTTCTTTGGTCGTAGCCTTATTGGAGCAACAACCCTTTCCTTGACAAAGCCTTTTATCAAAAGTTCATTTTCAAATTACTTCTTGAAAAATTTTGGTCTAACTAGCTTAGGTTTTGGATCGGTAGCTTCGGCTAGTTCCACCAGACTAAATAGACCAAGTAAGGTACGCCTTACCTTACTTGACCTTTTAAGAAAGGCTTCCCTAACGTACTTTCATCTCACCTCCACCTAATACTATGTTGGTCAAGTTTTAAGTAAGTCTTTTGTCCTTAATCTAATCATTCCTATGTCTAAATAGAATAATAAAAATTTACAAAAATAAAATAAATAGGCAATCAAACAATAAAAAAATTATCTAATTATAAAGATGGTTTTTATATTGGCTCCCCCTTGACTGAAGCCTCGATAAGGGTTAGACAAGATGTGAATCTTGTCCTTGGGGATCCAATATTGGTTTGGTCCAGGTTGTTTATTCAAACATAGCTTTGGGACCCATGCTTGCACTCGGGTTCTAGGTTGGTTCAATACTAAATAATAAGAACGTTGTCGTGATTTGGTTCAGTAGCCTAATTCGGATCGATTGAGAACAAACTTCTATTTTCCAAGAATCATGTCAAGTTCTTGGAACCCGAAGTGAACCGTTCCAATGCGACTCTGAGTTCCTTGACTTGATTTTTCAAGGAGGAATTCTCTTCCTCAAGCTTTTAAACTTGAGTTGAATTTCCTTCTTGAACTAGTTCGGTCAAGGAACTCGAGTTGACTTCCTCTTTAAGGAGTTTTACTTCCTGTCGTAGGGTTTCAACCCAGATATTGGCTTTTGCCAATTTGCGAGAAGTAAGAAATTAAATCATAAAGTTCGGATTCCGGATAACCTCTTACCGTGATTTGTTCATCCTCCGAGATTGAAAGCTATCTGGCGCTGACGTCCTCGTTTGGTTCTGATTCCATTCCGGAGTCGATGTGTTCCGAGGCGGTCAAGGCGAGTAGATTCGAGTGCGGAGTTTCTTATTCTTCTTCCGAGGACGACTCGTCCCAGGTGGCTTGAAGAGCCTTCTTCTTCGTAGCCTTTTTGTTCTCCTTTAGATTGGGGCACTCAGATCTGAAATGCCCCTTCTTGTTGCACTCGTAGCAGGTGATGTTACCTTTGCTATTCTGGCTCGTCGAGGGTTTGGATGGATCTTCCTTTTTCCGATTTGATTTCTTCTTGTTCGTTTGGTTTTTGAGATCCTTGTAGTAGTCACAAGCTAACTGGACTAGTTTTGGACGATCCCCTTCATCGTTGTCTGATTCTGAGTCTGAGTAGGACTCGAGTACTGGTTGAAGCTTCTTTTTCAGAGTTCTTCCTGGAGTTTTACCTACAACAAACACAATACCCTTCTCGACCAATGTAGTATTAGTTTGTTGTGTAATTCTAATTCAGAAAATAATTCGTCTAATTTAATTTCCGATAGATTCCTAGAAACCTTGTAGGCATCCACCATAGATGCCCACAGTGTGTTCCTCGGGAACGAGTTTAGGGTATACCTTATTAGGTCATGATTTTCTACCTTGTGACCTATTGTGTGGAGACCATTCATCAGCTCCTAGATCCTTGCGTGGAACTGTGCTGTGATTCACCATCGTGCATCTTTATCGTGTAGAGTCTGTTGAGTAACAGATCCCTTTTGTTGATTAACGTATCAGACGTACCTTCGTGCAGTTCGAAGAGTTTGTTCCAGAGTTCCTTCTCGCTGCTGAAGGGTCCGACGCGGGCCAACTCTTCTTTTGTCAGGTCGCATTGTAATGTTTTTGTTGCTTTTGCGTTGGCCTCGATCTTGTTCTTGAGTGAACCGTCCCACTCAGTGAAGCCTTACACTATGCCTTGTGCGTTCTGTAGGGACCGGTGTCGTCGATAGGGGGGTTGAATATCGACTGGTTAAAAAATTCTGCGGAAATCGTACCTTTCGATCGTTCTAGATAGATAGTTAGTGCGCAGCAGAAAAATAGAAATAACGAAAAATAAAACGACACAGATGATAAGCGGGTTTTACTTGATTCCAACCCCCCAAGGTCAGTACGTCCAAGGCCTAAGCACGGGAAGCGCCCATCCACTAATGGTCTCCTTTTCGGACTTTCCGGAGGCGGAGAATCCCGTCTTACAGTTCAAGTTTTACAATAAAAAACAATATGGAAATTAATTGCATAAAAGTAAAAGCAAACCAAAGCAGAAAAGTCGAACACCCGACCGATCTTGAACTCCGAAGTGTCGCACACTTCCTCTTGGAGCCTCCTTGGTCGCAGAGCTTCATCGTTAGCGCTTTATCGTCACTTGGAATGCTTAGAATGATCGTAGAATTCTTGTCTGGAGTTGAGGGGACGAAGCCCCTTTTATAGCCTTGTCTAGGGCACCCGTGATGCTATGGGGCGCCTCACAAACCTTGGTCAAAGCTCATCCTTGCGCTGAACTCGCAAAGCTAATAAACCTGCCTTATTGGGCGCCTGTATTGAAGGAGGCGCCTAATTCATTCAGGCGCCTGAGTCAATAGAGGCGCATGTATCAATGGGGGTGACTGTATCAATAGGGGTGCCCGGGAAGCTGTTTTCAGCCTCTTTGTGGTTGTTTGCCTGATTTCTCTTCAGTTTTAGGTAACTGCAAGATACATAAATACAAGGCAAACACATACACAATCTTAGCCTTAACAAATTGGTTCTGACTTCGGATTTTCGCTAAACCCTAGGTCGAACCGACGCCTAAGTTCCCACCCCCGGGAATGCGCCTTCAACCTACTCCTCTCAGGAGACAATTGCCACCCAGTCCATTCGGGTGGATTTTTGCTTAGCCTTCGATAATCTCGCATCTCAAGACGTCCGACCCTCGACCCGTCTCTAGTCCTTAGTCATCGCTCAGCTAAGTTGCTCAATCCCTCGGACCAAGACTTCGTGCCCAAACCCTACGTCCAGGACTTCGGTGCCCAACCCTCGGCCAGGACTTCGTGCCCAATTCCTCGAACCAGGTCTTCGCGTCCAACATCACTCACCAGGTCTTCGGTGCCCAGTTCTCGACCAGGACTTCGTTCCCAGCTTCACTCACCAGGTCTTCATGCTCAGCTTCACTCACCAAGTCTTCGTGCCCAACCTTACATCAAGACTTAGTTGCCCAGCCCGCGACCAGGACTTAGTGCCTAGGTTGACTAGGACTTTGGTTCACTTTGGTACTCTTTTCTTCACTCACCCTTCCCTTGTCAAACATTGAAACAATTAAAGGAGGACATCACTAATGCATCATGCACCAACAATCTCCTCCTTTTTGATGTTTGACAATATCTTAAGTTAGATTTGTTGAAAAGGCTAAATTATAATCCTTGAAAACAATCTAAGTTTTGAAAATAAATTTTGATTCTTTGGGAAAGCTCTCTATCCTTTGGGAGTAAAAATTTCTCACTTTAGCTCGCATTCTCCCTTTTTGAAGAAACCTTTTATCCTTTGGAAAAAAATAAAAAATTTCTAACTTAAGCTCACACTCCCCCTTTGTCATACATCAAAAATCAACAAAAACACTTGCACCTGTTGGAACTATTGGATGGCTAGAGAGGGGAGGGGGTGAATATAGCTAGACACCCACTTCTTTCAATTTTAGGTTTTCTCTGCAGTTGGATTAGTAGTACAGCAGAAGCAAAAACAGAGTTGCAGAAACTAAAACCTAAACTAAGCACAAACACAAAACTCTAACAGAGAGGATTTATAAGGTTCGGGGATAACGTGCCCCTACTCCTTGGCGTGCCCGTAAGGTGGGCGATCCCTTGATCATCGACAGATCAAGCCCCGGAAAATCCGGATAAAATGCAACCTCCTTCTCGGTGGAGTAACCTCTCCACAGCGTTTCAAGATGGATCAAGTATTAAGTACAGAAAACACAAGAAGGAACGTACTGAGCACTTAGAACCACAAGAACACAAGCAAACTTCTCACCGAGCTCCACCCAGCACAGATCTCACGCAAGAACTCCCTTCTTCGCATCTTCTTGCTGATGGACTCGCCAAGCTTCTTGTTTCTCTTCCAAGTGCTCATGTAACACAAAGTTGCTTCAAGGATCGCAGTTGCTTACTCAAGATGATAGAATAGAGTTGCCGCTTGAGCACGATGTGGAGAACTTCGTTTCTAGTTGTTGAGACTTCTTCGCCATCAAGCGCTTAAGTCTCAGCACACTGATCGCCAGGTCACCACCTCACTGCAGCCTCCAGCTGCTCACCTGCAACAGCCAGCTACCACTGAGCTCTCCTGGACTCCCTGAGCTTCCCTCAGCCAAGCCCCAGTCAACAGCGCAGTGTCAGCATCCATTGCAACCTGAGATGGAAAATGGACAAACCTGCTCCAAGGAAAGACTCCCATTGACTCTCCTTGAGTGTTTGAATCTATTTCTGTCACCTGAAACCTTGATCAGATCATTAGCACAGCAAATCAAGCAGAGAATCAAATATCAGAAGTTAGGAGCAGAAATCAGTAGCGAATCAGCAGTGAAACAGATGAAATTAGAGCTCTGACAACGTTTTTGAATTAAAGCTGTCAGCTACTAATCGGTCACCGGACCAATCAGAATGATCCCAGACCGATCAGGCTCCAGCCTGATCGGTCCCCAGTGAGAAACCTGGGATCGCAAGCTAGTATGATCGGTCACCCTGATCGGTCACCAGATCGATCGCCAAACCGATCCAGAAATTTGCTTGCCACAATCCTGCCAGAAATACACTGCTGATCGGTCACCAGACCGATCAGAACACTCCCTGACTGATCAGGCTCCAGTCTGATCGGTCAGGGTGAGAAACCTCACGATAGTTGATCGTTCAAGGTTTCTGCCAAAAACCCATTGACCTCTCCCTGATCGATCACCAGACCGATCAGGAGCTGCACAGAGAGTTTTCCAAACTCACTGTATGCTCCTTGATCGATCACCAGCCCGATCAGGAGCTGAACGGTAGGTTTGCCAAAGTTACTGGATGCTCCCTGATCAGTCACCAGACCGATCAGACATTGCTGGATTGGTCACTAGACCGATCCATGAGAGAACTCCGTGTTGGTGCAGAAAGCACCCAAGTCGAACCTGAGTTTTGATAATGGAGAAAGGGTTCAAAAGTTAAGTCTCATTTGTTATCTAACATGTTACTCAAGTGTGCAGAAAAAGTCCTAGCGAAGGACTGCTAGGCACTGGCGAAGGACTGCCAGGGTACTAATGTCCTAGCGAAGGATTGCTAGGCACCAGGCGAAGGACAGCTTGGGACTGAAGACCTAACCGAAGGAATGCTAGCCACCGGGCGAAGGACAGCTTGGTATCCAAGACAT
>JAGFNQ010001517.1:252566-312886 GCA_024364735.1 Boesenbergia rotunda | reverse complement strand
TATAGAATTGCCCGCAGAAAATGGTAAACGACCGTGGGCCTTGGAGTAGGAGTCGACCTAGGCTCCGAACCAAGTAAAACTACCTGTGTTCGCGATTGTTTTTATTCCGCTGCGTACTTGCTCTAGTTTATCCGAAAAGAATTTAACGATATTCACTCCCCCCCTCTATCATTTCTCTCGATCCAACAAGTGGTATCAAAGCGGGGAAGTTCAAATTTGGTGCAACCACCAGTTTGCACTGCAAGACCACCTCTCTTCAATGGAGAAGACTTCTCCTACTGGAAGAGCAGAATGGAGGTCCACCTGAAAACTCAGGTGGACATGTAGATAATAATCCAGTCCGGACTGGAGATTCCGAGAAATGCTGAAGGAGTACCTCAAAGCTACACAGAGTGGGACACCGCTCTGAAACTGAAAATTGAAGCGGATGCAAAGGCTACCCAGACCCTTCAATGTGGCTTAATAAAAGAGGATCTGAACCGGGTGGGCCCCTTCAACAGTGCCAAGGAGCTATGGGGAAAACTGATCGAGCTGCATGAAGGAACATCAGACACTCGGATCAGCAAGAGAGATCTGCTCCTGAACAAGCTGTATACCATCAAAATGGCCGACAACGAAACAGCAGCTCAGCTTCACGCCCGAATTCAAGAATTAATGAATGGTCTACACACCATTGGTCACACGGTAGAAAATCGTGACCTAATAAGGTATGCTTTAAATGCTTTCCCTAGAAACACCTTGTGGGCATCTATGGTAGATGCATACAAGGTTTCAAGGGATCTTTCGAAAATAAAATTAGATGAATTGTTCTCTGAATTATAATTGCATGAACAGACTAACTACAATCTGGCCGAGAAAGGTATTGCCTTTATTGCAGGTAAAACTGGAAGAACAACTAAGAAGCCTCAACCTGAACCCGAGTCTAACCCAGGCTCAGACTCAGAAGACGAAGAAGTAGATCGACCTAAGCTGGTCCGACTGGCCCGAAACTACTACAAAGAATTGAAGAACCAAACCAACAAGTGGAAAGTCAGCCGAAGAAGGGATGAACCAGCTGAATCCACAAACGAAAAGAACAAGCCCAACGTAACCTGTTACGAGTGCAAGAAGAAGGGCCACTACAAGACCGAATGCCCTAACTTGAAGGAAGCAAAGAAGACAAGGAAGAAGAAAGCACTTCAAGCAACGTGGGACGAGTCCACCTCCGAAGAAGAAGAAGAGGCCCCACAATCGAACCTACTTGCACTAACCGCCTCAGAAGAAGTCGAGATCGAGTCAGAATCAGATCAGGACGACGACAGACTGACATTTGCAGTGGACGGCGAAATCAAGGTAAGTGGATTTACTAGAAGTCAATTAAATGAATTAATATCTTATCTTTCTCGAGATTTGGCGAAAGCTAAACTCCGAATCGAATCCCTCCGATAGGAAGTAAAACTCCTGAAAGAGGGAACTGACTCTAAACCCTTAACTGAGAAGGTTCAAGAAGGAACCTCTAATCAAGTTGAAAAACATGAGAAAGAGAATTCCTTCCTGAAAACTCAGGTTAAGGATCTTAGATCAGCTTTAGAATGATTCACTTCTGGTTCCAAGGGTCTTGACATGATTCTTGGAAAACAGAAGTCCGTTCTAAATCGATCCGGACTAGGCTATAGAACCAAATCTAGACAAAGATCCTATTTTGCTGTACTGAATCAGTCCAGAAATAAAGTTCAGGCATGGGTACCCAAACTATGCCTAAACAAACCAACTGGATCAAATCAGTATTGGATCCCCAAGGACAAGATTCACATCTTGCCTAACCATTACCGTGGCTTTAGTCCAGGGGGAGCCAAATTAAAAACTATATTTATTGTTAGATAAAACGTAATTCTTGATTGTAATTTGCTTGACTGATTGTTTATTTAATTTCTGCAATTTACCATGCTTCGACTTAGGAATGGTTAGTTTAAGGACTGAACAAACTTAACTGAAACTTGACAACATAGTATTGGGTGGAGGTGAGATGATAGTACGTTAGGGAAACCAATTCTAATAAGGTCAAGTATACTTGGTCTCTTTAGACTGGTGAAACTAGCCGAAGCTACCAATCCAAGATCCAAACTAGTTAGACCAGAATTTTTCAAAGATTAATTTTGAAAATGAAATTTCATTAAAAGGCTTTGTCAAGGAAAGGGTTGATGATCCAATAAGGCTACGACCAAAGAAGGCCTAGTGCCTCGCTAAGACCTGGAAGTCAATTTTTGAAATTCAAATTCAAATTACTCCTTGTCAAATTCAAATCTAACATAAATTTTCAGTTACTTGTAGATTTAAACATTCTTTTCAAAATAAATTCAATTGTTTTCAAAATTATTTATGTGTTTCAAAATAAATAATAATTTTTTTTCTCAAAATAATTTTACTTATCAAAACCTGTCTCACAAAACCTATAAGGCTAACGTGATTGAAAACCCTAGATTGAGTGAGACAGCAAAATTAAACTCAATTGTAATTTCTTTAATACCTATATTATGGTTTAATCCTATAGTACAGAACGCAGTCAAACCATAGTCAACACAGTCAAACCATGGTCAACGTGGTCAAACCATGGTTAACATAGTCAAACCATAGTCAAAATTGTCAAACCATAGTCAAAGCAGTCAAACCATGGTCAAACCAACTAAACCATGGTCAAACAATGACAAGACATCAAATTTGTCACTTCCTATACACTCCGGGCGCCTGTGACTCCTCGGGCGCCCCCCATGACTTTATCTTCTCTCAAGGCAAAAAGCTGCCTTTAATCCCTTGGTCAGGGCGCCCGGAACCACGCGGGCGCCCCCAATAACCTGCCTATAAAAAGGCATCCGAACCTCCTCTTCTTCCCACACCAAAAACCATCCTCCTTCCTCCCTTCCTTCCTTCCAAGAAGATCAAGTGACACTTGTGCTTCCTCAATCTCAACCATGCCTCCCCGGTATGATTTGTTTTATGCATTTAGAATTACTTTCCTAATTCCTTTTGCATTTAGAATTATTTTCTTAATTCATTTCTTATAAATGCATGTCTCTCAACTTAGAAAACGCCGAGCAAACCAAACGAACCCCGGTACCGAACCGAGTCCCGACCCTAGGTTCCCGACTCTAGAACTGTGTAATAAGTTCGCTTGAACAACTTACAAGCCTATTAAAACAAGCTATCTTAATAGACATTTCTTTACCCAATCATGTCCCTTAGCCATGAATGTTATAAACTTCTATCAATTAGATAATCTAGTATTCTTCACTCATACCATTAACATATCCTTATGTGCAGAATTTTATAATAACATAGTTCAACAAAACAATCTAATGTTTGTCACTACTGTTCAAGGGATACCCTTGTCGATCACTCCTACCTTGCTAAACCGATTCCTTGGACTACGACCATCCCAGTCCACATTTTGTTGCTATCCACCTAGGAATCCTCCATTTGATCCTCCCTAATCTCACATTACTTTAGACACTCTTCACTCCTATTTCTATAGGGAAGCTAGACTCCCCGCAGATAGACGATTCCAGTCTGTTGACCTTCAGGCACAGGACTACGCCCTGTACAGAGTCCTGGTCCGCTGTATCTTACCACTCTCCACTAGAGACGTCGTGACCATGCGACCTTTTCATGCCTTCCTTCTGTATGCCTTGATCCATCACCTTGACATTGACATTGGGCTACACATGTTTCATATTATTCTGCATGCGTCTAGTGTTACGACCTAGGGACGAGTGTGCACTCCATTCTGCCACATCATCACCTCCCTCCTTCATCACCACGGTCGTGACATTACCGTGGGTGAAATAACCGCGATGACCGATTTTGATGAGATAGGATTTAGGAACTTCTCTTTAGCTGGTCTAGAGGTATCGACCATCGGGGTTTTGAGTTGGAGACGAGAGCAAGCCGGGGCTCCGATCGACTCAGACGAGGAGGTAGACGTTGACGATGTTGATCTCGCAGCAGAGATGCGGGATCATATAGATCAGCCTCCACCACCGACCATCGACCAACGCTTCACACAGATGCAGACGGAGATCCTCACTCTCCGAGAGGAGGTCGAGGCCTATCACATCGAGCAAATGCACGCTCGTAGAGTCGATCGAGAGGTGACCAATGCACGATACATTGAGATGATGTCACTTCTCAGAGCATGGCAGCCAGGCTCCTCTGATCATCCCGGCCTCTCGTCCTAGATTTGATTAGCATTGTACTAGTAACTAGTTGACTTCCCCTACTCAGTAGGGTTGACTCATGCCTGACTTATATGACTGTGATGACTACTTGTTTATCTTGACTACTTGATTATCAGTTAGGATTGTGCTCAGTAGAATAGGTTAACTCTACTTTTGACTTTCTTACTGCTTTACTTGATTTAAAAATTAGTTTCTAAAAGAATTTGAAAAACTATTTTACTTAATTTCAAAATCAGTTTTTTTGTCTTGCAAATTTTTCGACTTAGTTTTATTTCAAAACTATCCCCTTTCAAAACAAGGGCTTTTTCGAAAATGGACTTAGCCTAAGCCCTAACCCTAGAACTGCATGCACCTATAGATTTAGAAGCCAGCATCTCACAAGCACCTTAGGGCACTTTTGATTGATAACTTAGAAAGGGTTGAGATGCTTAGGTCTTTGTCTTAATTCAAGATGCTTTAAGTCAGTGCATCTGCAGTAATTGGGGCACTAAATACAACTTACACAGTAATCAAGTTAAGTGTCAAGTTTAGAAAATCTAACTTGAACAGAACACTTAACTTGACTAACCCTAGCGAACTGTTTATAATAGTTAGTAAGTAGCTAATTGGGTTAGACATGTCCCTAAAAGAGGAAAATGAAACTGATTTGGTTTAATTCTCATCATGAATTGGTTCAGTACAACAAAATCATGCAAAGTTATTTTCCTTTATGCAATTTAATTATTCTGTTTCTTCTATATTTATTTGTGTTTGATATATGGCAAAGGGGGAGAGATAGGAAAGGAGAGAGTTTAAATTTTTTAAGAATTTCGTCAACTCTCAAAATTTCAAACTCTATCCTTTATTCAAAAAGTATTTTTTTTAGTATCTAAAATTTTCAAATGTTCCCAAGTACTTAAAACTTAATTTTTTAAAATTCTCTAAGTACTTAAAACTAAATTTTCAAAATTTTTCTAAGTACTTTGAACTGAAGCCTTCATTCAAAATTTTCTAAGTACTTTTCAAAATTTTCTAAGTACTTTGAACTAAAATTTTTAAATTTTTTCTAAGTACTTCAGTCTTTCAAAACTTCTCTAAGTACTTAAGTTCTTTCAAAACTTCTCTAAGTACTTAAGCTTTTTCAAAACTTCTCTAAGTACTTAAATTTTTCAAAACTTTTCTAAGTACTTAAGTTTTTCAAAACTTCCCTAAGTACTTAAGTTTACCTAAGCACTTAAGTTTTTCAAATTTTACTAAGTACATTAAAACTTAAAGTTTTCAAAACTTTTTTGAGTACTTTAAACTTAGGGCGTCAAAATTTTCCTTACTACTCAAACTTAAGCTTTCAGAATCCTTCTTAAGTTTTCTAAGTATTTAAACTTAAAAATTCTACAAGTTCTCCAAAATAGACAACCAAAATTAATTTCTGTTGAAAATTATTCTAAGTAAAAATCCATCGTTAAACTTAGAATTTATTTTCAAAAACCCCATGAAGTTTTGAAAAATCTAGGGGGAGATTCCTTCCAGGGGGAGGGAACAAAATTTAATTTTTACTTACTCTGATTAACATAATTTTTTGAACCAGGGTTGCCATAAATCAAAAAGGGGGAGATTGTTGGTGCAGAAAGCACCCAAGTCAAACCTGAGTTTTGATAATGGCAAAAGGGTTCAAATGTTAAGTATCATTTGTTATCTAACATGTTACTCAAGTGTGCAGAAAAAGTCCTAGCGAAGGACTGCTAGGCACTGGCGAAGGAATGCCAGGGTACTAAAGTCCTAGCGAAGGACTGCTAGGCACCAGGCGAAGGACAGCTTGGGACTGAAGACCTGGCGAAGGAATGCTAGGCACCGGGCGAAGGACAGCTTGGTATCCAAGATGTGGCGAAGGACCGCTAGGCAAAAGTCCAACCGGAGTAGCCGGTTGGCATCAAGGCATCAAGTAAATTCTCCCGAGAGGAGTAGGTGAGGACGCGTTCCCCGTCGAGGGAACAGTAGGCGTCGGTTCGACCTAGGGCTCCATTTGGGAGGCCTAAAGTCAGAACCAAGACAACTAAGGCTGTATAAACTAACATCTTATTGCTTTATGGTGTTTTGGACTAACCCTGGATGCAGGACCAAAGGAACGAGTGTCTGCAGCTCAGAGAGCCTCAAAAGAGTGAGGCAGCAGCAGACTAGGGCGCCCGGAGTGTCCCGGGCGCCCCCAAGGTGAACACAAAACACATAAACCAAAGGCTGGCTTCGACAGCTCATGAGCGGGGCGCCCTCGTGCTCCCGGGCGCCCCCATGCTCCCGGGCACCTCCAGCGTCCCGGGCACCCCCAGGTGAAGCTAACGAAGCAGAACCCAGCGAAGCCAACGGATGAGAGGAGACCCGGTCAATCCGGGCGCCCCCAGCATTCTGAGCGCCCTCGTCAAAGCCTGATCCCGAGTTTTAAGGGATCAGAGCTGACCGAGAAGGATGTGGATCGGCTGACACGTGGGGGGGGGCGCCCCCGATGTCCCGGGCGCCCCCAGGGGCTATAAAAGGGCCCTCGACCCCAAGGCTTCGAACAACACTTCTTCCAACGCCAACTTGCTCTTCGACTCAAAGCACTCTGCTCCGAGAACCTTCCACTCACGACTCAAGCGCCTACGATGTCCATCTGCACTGAAGTACAAACTACACCGGACGTCGGTAACGAAGAGCTATTTTATTTCAATTTACTATACTATAATTGTACAACTCTTGTAAACTATTTTTACCCACTTATAGAATTGCCCGCAGAAAACGGTCAACGACCATGGGCCTTGGAGTAGGAGTCGACCTAGGCTCCGAACCAAGTAAAACTACCTGTGTTCGCGATTGTTTTTATTCCTCTGCTACTTGCTCTAGTTTATCCGAAAAGCGTTTAACGATATTCACCCCGCCCCCCCTCTATCGTTTCTCTCGATCCAACACTCCGTGCCAACTTCCCTGATCGGTCACCAGTCCGATCCGGGCAAGGCCAAACCCACTCTAAGTCAAGAGAACTGGCTCCCAGCCTCCCCTGACTCGTGCTCAGTCCCTCGGACCACCACTCCGTGCCCAACTTCACTCACCGGGACTTCAGTCAACCTAGCTTCACTCATCAGGACCCGGCTTCACTCACCGGGATTTCCAATCATCCTGGCTTCACTCACCAGGACCCGACTTCACTCAAATTACTCATAATTAATTCAACTTTAGATAATTCTTAATTAATTCAATTTTAGATAATTCTTAATTAATTCAACTTTAAATAATTCTTAATTAATTTAACTTTAAATAATTATTAATTAATAATTCGCAATTAATTCAACATTAATTAATTCCTTCTTAATTTAACTTTAATTAATTAATTTAACTTCAAATTTGTTTCAATTCACTTAACTCTAACTCTTAAATAACTTAAACTCAAATTAAATAAAATCTTACCCAAACCACAACAATTAAATTAAAAATATTAAATATGTCAAAGTGGGTTGGCATATTCGCGGGTTCACACGACATGTATCAAATCGGGAATTTGATACATCATTAGAAACTTAATTAAATGCCTTAACCTGTTTGAATCATGTATTAATGCCATGTACATGCATCTGCTATGTTTCTGAATATATGTCATGGCATTCATATTTAAATTTACGCATGACTTAGAATGGTTATAGGAAAAAGAATAGTTGATACTTGAACAACCTACTATTAGGTGGAGGTGAGATGATAGTACGTTAAGGAAGCCCTTCTAATAAGGTCAAGTATATTGTACTTGGTCTGTTTAGTCTATTAGAACTAGCCGAAGCTACCGATCCAAGACCTAAACTAGTTAGACCAAAATTTTTCAAGAAGTAACTTGAAAATGAATTTTTGGTAAAAGGCTTTGTCAAGGAAAGGGTTGTTGCTCCAATAAAGCTAGGACCAAAGAAGGCCTCTGTGCCTCGCCAAGACCTGGAAGCCGATTACCGAAAATCAAATTCACTTTATTATTTGATAAATTTGAATCTAACACAAGTTTCGATTAAATCTTAGATTTAACAATAAATTAAGCAGAATGACACAAGCATCTCACAATGCACCCATAAGGTAACCATGCTTGCTGTATTGAGACATCTAGAATGGGTGAGATGTTAAGGACTAATAAATTGAAAAATATTTTTCAAAATTGTTAAAATATTTTTTCTAAAAATATATTTTCAAAATAGTGCTTCAATATAATAATATTTTTATGGAATTCATGCATGTCTGATTGATTATATATTATAGATTTTCAAAAATAATATTCTTTAGAAAAATTGTTTGACCTACACAATTAGACACAAGCCTCATAGGTTGACACTAAAGTCCCTTAAGGTACTTAGATAGAGTCAAATGGTACAGGGGGAGTGTTTTATTTTTGGTGCTTCAAAAATCACTATTTTCAAAATTGTGATTTCAAAATTGTGCCTTAATTACTATCACTTATGTTTTCGAAAAAGCTTATGCTTTAAAAATTATCCTGTTGAAAATTACCATACTCAAAATGTCAGTAAAAAATATTCTTTTGATTCTGATAAACCCTAAAGACACAGAGGAAAGCTTCTTCATGATCTGCAAAGACTCCTAGGATGTGTCAGATTTAGGGGGAGTCTAAATCTAAAGAAAACATTCTGACAAGTATTTTTCTAAATTTCTTTGTCTAGCAATTATTTTTGAAATTATTAAATAATTCTTTTAATCTGAACTAAACCCTAAAGACTCAGAGGAAGAGTACTTGTGGTCAACAAGCTTCCAAGGACTATGTCAAGTTTAGGGGGAGGTTATATTAAAATAATTATTGAACATTTCAAAATAATATGTTTTAATACACTAGTTATCAAAATCCTGTTGAAAGTATAAGTAATTTGCCTTTAAAAATACTATTATTCTATTTTTCAAAACTATTGTGTCTTATAAAATTGTTTTGAAATACTTTTTGAAATAATATTTACTTGGGTTGGAAAATTTCCAAGACACTTAGGAAACTGTCCTTGTAGTTAACAAGGTTTCCTAGGATTGTGTCAGACTGGAAAAGAAACCAAGTCAAGTAAAATATTATGTTTTAAAAAATAATATTTTTCAAAGAACTTACATTCTTCTAAAAAAACTTATGTGTTTCAAACTCATAATATTTTTCAAAGTACTTATGTTTTTCAAGTTCATAATATTTTTCAAAAATACTTATATTGGTTCAAAAATGCATAATATCTCTTAAATACTAATATTTTTCAAAAATAATGCATAATATGTTTCAAAAGTACTTGCACTTTTCAAAAGCTCAAATATTTTTCAAAAATACTTGCAAAATAATCAAAATATTTTTTAAAATGGTTTCGAAAAGGCACCAATGTTCACAAAGTACAAATACTTTTAAGAGTGCAGATGTTTTTTAAAATACTAACATTTTTTAAGTATTATTTGAATTGCACAATTTGTCAAGTGAGAATATTTTTATAAGTGCAAATTGTTTTGGAAAATTTTTTCTATGCCAATAGTTTTCTAAGTCCAAGTTAAGTACTTAGTTTTCAAAAATTCATACTAAGTATTTTCAAAAGAACATAATGTTTTCAGTGTTGATGCAAGTGTTCTTGGTGATTTTTTTATTGATATATGACAAAGGGGGAGAGTGAGGTTAAGTTAGAAATTTTTTGGTGTCTTCCAGAAGGATCAAAAAGAAAAATCAAAATGTTTTTCAAAAAGGGGGAAAATAAGCTTAAGTTAGAAGTTTTTTCTTTTTCTCCCAGAAGATCAAAACTTATTTTCAAAACATAGATCACTTTTTCAAGGAGTATAATTTAGTCCCTTTAGCCAATCTAACTTATGTTATTGTCAAACATCAAAAATGGGGAGATTGTTGGTGCAAGTTGCATCAGGGATGTCCTCCTCTAAATGTTTCAATGTTTGACAATATACTTAAATCAGTGATACATTGAACAAGGGAAGGGTTAGTCAAGAAAGGTATAACAAAGTGAACCAAAGTCCTAGTTATCCTAGGCACGAAGTTCTGGTTCGAAGAATTGGGCATTAAGTCCTGACCAAGGGTTGGGCACGAAGACCTGGTTCAAGGTATTGGGCACTAAGTCCTGGCCGAGGGTTGTGTAACGACCCGGCCCCTCGGCCCCTTGGGCGGCCAAATCTCATTTGGCGGCCCCTTTGGCGACCCTTGGCCGTGCCGTTACTCACTAGGACTTCCCACCCCTGGCCAGTGAATTTTTGCCTTCCTCAGGATTCGAACTCTAGACCTCCAGGCTAAGTACTAAAGTTTATGAATCCTGATACTAATTGACCTATAGTTCGAATCCTGAGGAAGGCAAAAATCCACTGGCCAGGGGTGGGAAGTCCTAGTGAGTAACGGCATGGCCAAGGGTCGCCAAAGGGGCCGCCAAATGAGATTTGGCCGCCCAAGGGGCCGAGGGTCGCCTAGAGGGGCCGCCAAATGAGAGATTTAGCCACCCAAGGGGCCGAGGGGCCGGGTCGTTACAATAAAAAGGCGCCTTTTTATTGTAACGACCCGGCCCCTTTGCCCCTTGGGCGGCCCACTTGGCGGCCCAACTGACGGTCCCTTGGGCGGCCCAACTGGCGGCCCACTAGGCGACCCCTTATGTCGTCAACCGACGATTATTGGCCGTGCCGTTACTCACAAGTACTTTCCACCCCTGGCCAGTGGATTTTTGCCTTCCCCAGGATTCGAACTCTAGACCTCCAGGCTAAGTACTAAAGTTTATGAATCCTGGTACCAATTGAGCTATAGCTCAATTGGTATCAGGATTCATAAACTTTAGTACTTAGCCTGGAGGTCTAGAGTTCGAATCCTGAGAAAGGCAAAAATCCACTGGCCAGGGGTGGAAAGTACTTGTGAGTAATGACCGCCAAAGAGGTCGCCAAAGGGGCCGCCAAATGAGATTTGGCCGACCAAGGGGCCGAGGGCCGCCAAGTGGGCCGCCAGTTGGGCCACCCAAGGGGCCAAGGGGTCGGGTCGTTACAATAAAAAGGCACCTTTTTATTGTAACGACCCGGCACCTTGGCCCCTTGGGCGGCCCAACTGGCGGCCCACTTGGCGGCCCTCGGCCCCTTGAGCGGCCAAATCTCATTTGGCGGCCCCTTTGTCGACCTCTTGGGCGGTCGTTACTCACAAGTACTTCCCACCCCTGGCCAGTGAATTTTTGCCTTTCCCAGGATTCGAACTCTAGACCTCCAAGCTAAGTACTAAAGTTTATGAATCCTGGTACCAATTGAGCTGTAGCTCAATTGGTACTAGGATTCATAAACTTTAGTACTTAGCTTGGAGGTCTAGAGTTCGAATCCTGGGAAAGGCAAAAATTCACTGGCCAGGGGTGGGAAGTACTTGTGAGTAACGACCGCCCAAGAGGTTGACAAAGGGGCCGCCAAATGAGATTTGGCCGCTCAAGGGGCCGAGGGCCGCCAAGTGGGCCGCCAGTTGGGCCGCCCAAGGGGCCAAGGGGCCGGGTCGTTACAGGTTGGGCACCAAAGACCTGGTTCGAGGAATTGGGCATGAAGTCCTGGCCGAGGGTTGGGCACCTAAGTCCTAGACCTAGGGTTTGGGCACGAAGTCTTGGTCCGAGGGATTGAGCAACTTAGCTGAGCGATGACTAAGGACATAAGTAGAGACGGGTCGAGGGTCGGACGTCTTGAGATCCGAGAGTATTGAAGGCTAAGCTAAAGTCCACCCGAATGGACTGGGTGGCAACCATCTCCTGAGAGGAGTAGGTGAAAGGCACGTTCCCGGGGGTGGGAACTTGCGTCGGTTCGACCTAGGGTTTCGTAGAAATCCGAAGTCAGAACCATTTCCTTCAGGTTAAGATTATCTGCATGTTTGCCTTGTATTTATGTATCTTGCATGTACCTAAAAGTAGAGATAAAGCAAGCAAACAACCAAACAAACAAGACTGGAAAAGGCCTGCTAGGCGCCCCCATTGAAGGAGGCGCCCCCATCATCTAGGGTGCCTCAATGAAAGGAGGCAAACCAGGCTCTTCATTCAGGCGCCCCATATGTTATAGGTGCCCTGGTTGAAAGCTGTATCTCCTGTTGCGAGTTCGAAGTAGAGATAAGCTTTGACCAAGTTCAATGAGGCAACTGGGAGGTCCAGGGCGCCCTGGTCAAGAGTGTTATCTGCTACAGCGAGTTCGGCGTGGAGATAAACATTGACCAAGCCCTTTGACGCGCCCCAGTGATCACATGCGCCCTAATGAAGACTATAAAAGGGGTTTCGACCCCTTAACTTAGAACACAACTTCTAGAATCATTCTGAGCACTCCAACAGAAGAAAAGCGCTAACGACGAAGCTCTACGACCAAGGAGGCTCCGGGAGAAAGTGTGCGGCACTTCGGAGATCCAGATTGGCCGAGTCTTCGATTCTTTTCACTTGGTTTGATTTACTTTCCGCACTTACATTTATTTAATATTTTGATTGTAAATCGTTCACTGTATGACGGGTTTCTCCACCTCCGAAAAGTCCGGAAAGGAGACCATTAGTGGGCGGGCGTTCCCGTGCTTAGGCCTTGGATGTACTAACCCTGGGGGGTTAGGAACCATGTAAATCCCATGTGTATAAGTCTCGTTGTTTTCTTCGTTCTTTCTATTTTCTGCTGCACTAAGATTGAGTTAGAATGAAGATCCGAAAGACATGTTTTTCTACGATGTTTCCGCGAGATTTTTATGGTAGATATTCACCCCCCCCCCCTCTATCGATGACACCGGTCCAACACGATCTTCCGGATCAAGACTTCGTACCCAGTCCACGACCTGGACTTATTGCCCAACCCTCGGTCAGGTCTTCGGTGTCCAGCCCTCAGCCAGGTCTTATTGCCCAATTCTACGAACCAGGACTTCATGCCGCGCTTACCTAGGACTTTTCCTGCGTACTTAAACAAATTCATTAGATCACAATGTAACTTTAACTTATGAACCCTTTGCAATTATCAAAACTCAAGTTCGATCTTGGTGCTTCCGGCACCAACAAAGGTAACTAAGTATCCAATATCACAGAGCTGACTAATACTAAGTAAATTAAATTTAAAATTGTCAACCTAAAGGACCTTTTTGATAGTAAAATGGTGCTTAGTTCAATGTTACCTGAACTGATTACATTAAGTGTAGCATTGTTACCAAACGCTACTGTTCCTAGGTCCTTGTATTTTAGTTTGGTGAACTTTGACTCATCTCCAGTCATATGTCTGGATCACCCACTATCCAACATCCACTGGTCCAAGTCTAAATGTTCCTACACATAAAGTGGCTTAGTTTGGATCTAGTTTAGTAGAAGTACAGGATAGGTTGTTCAAGTTCACTCGCCTAATCTATCTCACCTAAAGTAAGTGACCAAAAATGTTAAACCAATGTTGATTTTGTGAGACAGAGTTCAGTCTAACCAGTTTGATCTGATTAACTAGTTGTTTTTAAAAAAAAATTGAAGAAGGTTTGGAAAATGAATTTTTGAAAAAAGATTTTTTGAAAAAGATTACGAAAAATTTGAAAATGATTTTTAGAAAGAAATAAAGATACATTTGAAAAAGAATTTTGTGAGGAGGATAGAGTTTGGGTTGATCTAACTTTATTTATCCTAACCATCTCACATATTTCTAAGTGATAAAACAGAGATCCTTATATGTTTTGTGAGATGCATTCATTTTTTTTCTTGAAATTTAGGTTAAGTCTAAGATATGATTGAACCTTGAGTTAGATTCAGATTTAAGAATTAGTAATTTAAAAATAAATTTCAATATTTGGCTTTCAGGTTTTGACGAGGCACAGGGGCCTTCTTGGCCTTAGCCTTATTGGATCAACAACCCATTCCTAGACAAAGCTGCATAAAGAAATAGTATTTTTAAATTCCTCGTTCAGAAATCTTGTTCTAACTAGTCGAGGATGTGGCGAGGTAGCTTCGGCTAGTTCCACCAAACTAAGAAGACCAAATAGGAGACACCTTCACTTACTTAACTCCCTAGATGACTTTCGTAACATACTATCAGCTCACCCCACCCTAATACTAGGTTATTCAAGTTTCAATTAGATCTAATCCTTAACTAATCATTTTTAATCCTAATCATGAAAAAACATAAAATAATAAAAAAAAAGCATCAAGGAAGGTATTCAAACAAAACTATCTAACCACATGAATAGTTCTTATATTGGCTCCCCCTAGATTATATCCTCGATATGGTCTGTCTTAGTAATAGATATGATCCCAAGGAATCCAATATTGTTTTGGTCCAGCTTGATTGGTCATGCTCAGTTTAGGGACCCATGCTTAAACTCGGGTGCTACGGCGGTTAATTACTGAGAAGTAAGACCTAACTTGTGAATTGGTTTAAATTCAATTCTTGATCGATTTAGAACAGATTTCTATTTTTCAAAAATCAAATCAAGATTCTTGAAACCAAGGGTGAATTGTTCTAAATTTGCCCTGAGTTCTTTGATTTAAGCCTTCAGGGCGAAATTCTCTTCCTCATGGTTTTGGACTTGAGTAGAGGTTTCTTCCTGAACTTGCTCAGTCAAAGGACTCGAGCTGCTCTCTTCCTTAAGGAGTTTTACCTCCTCTCGGAGAGACCTGACCTGGTCATTGGACTTAGCCAGTTTACGAGATTAGTATGAAATTAGCTCGTAAAGATCCGGTTTGAAAAACCAGCTACCATAAGTTGGGTTTTTTCCGACAGTGAGACGGTCCCGTGCTCCGTTTCTTCGTCCGATTCAGAGTCACTGTCGATCTCGTCTTTTGCGGTTAAGGTGAGGAGGTTGGAATGCGTTGGTTCATACTCATCCGATTCTGATGATGACTCATCCCAGGTAACCTGCAACGCCTTCTTCCTCCATTGCTTCTTTGTATCCTTTTTGTTTGGATACTCGGATTTGAAGTGCCCCTTCTTTCCACACCCATAACAGGTGAGGTCCGCCTTGTTCTTTGGTACAACCGGATCATCCTTTGGTTGTCCCATCTTCTTCTTCTTTTAGGCTTTTCGAGCTCTGAACATTTTTTAGACGACATTCACAAGCTCTGCCAGCTCTTCTTCTTTGGATTCCAAGTTAGAATCTGGTTCCGATTTCGGTGTCTTCTTCTTGATTTTTTCTGCAATTAAAACTACACCTTTCTCTACAAGCAAATCGTTAATCTGCTCGTTTAACTCAAATTCGGAAAGTAGCTCATTTAACTTTATTTTAGAAAGGTCCTTAGAAACTTTGTAGGCATCAACCATAGATGCCCATAGGGAGTTTCTAGGGAACGAGTTTAATGTGTACCTGATCAGATCCCTATTCTCGATTGGGTGTCTGATAATGTGGAGTCTGTTCATGATCTCCTGAATTTGGGCATGTAGCTGGGAAGCCGTTTCTCCGTTCTGCATTTTTAGGTTATAGAGTGTATTCAACAAAAGATCACGATGGCTTACCTTAGTGTCGAACGTTCCTTCGTGGAGTTCTATGAGTTTACTCCAGAGTTCTTTAGCACTGTTGAAGGGACCGACGCGATTTAGCTCCTCCTTTGTAAGTCCGCACTGGAGGGTTTGTGTCGCTTTACGTCAACTTCAATCTTCTTTTTAGCAGCAACATCCCATTTCTCAAAGCTCAGAATCACCCCTTGCGCGTCTCTCGGAAGGTTGAATCCGGTTTGGATGATTATATACATGCCCACCTGAGATTTCAGGTGGATTTTCATTCGACTCTTCCAATACCCGAAGTCTTCTCCGAAGAATAGAGGGGGGCGAGAAGTACTGTAGCCCTCTTGCTGTGCCATAATGATAGTAAAGAATTTCCTGAACTTGTGAAAACAAAAATAGCAAAAATGTACCAAGACTTTTGTCTTGGATTAGCAATGTGAGATAAAATAATAAAAGAAATGCAATTAAAGAGAGTAAATAAAATTACAAAAATGAGAAATCCAAAAAACTGGTCAAGTGGTGGTTTCACTAAAATTGAGCAGCCCTCGCTCTGATACCAATTGTAGGATCGAGATGAGCGATAGAGGGGTGGGGGTGAATATCGCTTCGTTAAAACAATATCGGATTAAATACTAAGCGATTACAATGCACATTGGAAACTTCGATAATGATGGTAAGAGAGAGATATAGAGCAGCGGAAACACAATGAATCAAAAATCGCTAACGCACGTTGGTTTTACTTGCTTCCGAGTCTAGATCAGCTCCTACTGTAAGGCCCATGATCCTTGATCATTTACTTTGGGTGTCACTAATAAATTGCAATAAGTTTACAATATTACAAATGTGCGCAATATTAACTTAACAAAAAATAAGAATACCGACTCTTGAAGTGTGAGGGCAAGTCATTGTTCGGAGAGTCAGACGACGTTTCAACATTGTTTGAGCTTCGGTCGCACAACACACAGGAGAACAGAATGATCACAGAGATTGAGTTGTTGTTCTAGGCTGCTGCACTCGACCCCTTTTTATACTACTTATTCAGGCACCTGAAAGACCTTTTAGGTGCCCTAGTCGCAGCGAATTGGGCGGAAACTTTATCTGCTGCACAGTCAAATTTTATCTTGGTCAGGCGCCTGAGTGCCGACGTGGATCCTCCACTCAGCACTCACCACGTCAGTCTGACCGTTGCGCTAGTTCAGTCTCCAACTGCCAACTTTCAGGCGTCTGAGTCCCTTTTACGCGCCCTAGTCAAGATGGTTCACCTTTTCAGGTACAACAAGGGTTAGTTCCAAACAACTAATAATATAAATAAGGCATACATGGAGCACAACCATTGCTGTCATGGTCCTGACTTTCAGGTTCCGTCCAAAACCCTTGGTTGGACTGATGCCTACTGTTCCCCCACCGGGGAATCCATCATCACCCACTCCTCTCAGAAGAATTTACTTGTTGCCACCCGGAACCTCCGGTTGGACTTTTGCTCGGCCTCCGAGAACCTCAAACTCGACGACGTTTGACCTCGACCCGTTTCGACTCTTGCCCGTAATCCTCGCTCCGCAAAGACTTCTGCTCCATCTCCCGGACCAAGTCTTCATGCTCAACTTCACTCACCAAGTCTTCGTTGCCCAATCCTTGTCCAGGACTTCATGCTTAACCCTGCAGGTCAAGACTTCTTGCCTAGCTTACCTAGGACTTTTCTGCAAACTTCACAAATCCATTAGTGCACAATACTAGCTTAAGTTGAACCCTTTGTCACTTATCAAAATAAGGTTTCATCTAGTGCTTCCGTCACCAACAACACTATTAATTAACAATAATAAGGAACATAAAAAGTGAGAGACTAGAGATTACTTGGTTTGTAACTGGATAATTGCTAGTCTAAGAACTATGTAAAAGCTCCAGTAATGACTCCTTCGAGCAAAGCATCGAAGGTGGAGTAGCCTTTTACAGAAGTTGAAAGCAAGAAAAGGGACAACAATAGAAATGAAAGTACAGAGTGTGTCCATTATCTTCGAGCTTAAAGGACTTTATTTATAGCCTTTTGGTCAAGATAGTCATTTGCTAATGTGGCATATTCCGAGCACTTAGAAGTAGTCCGGGCACCTAGACTAGGTCGAAGTCGATCTACTTAGCAATGATCATCCAATAACTCTGGATGACTTCAGACATTCGGGGCTCTTGGAACCGATTCGGGCACTTAGAAGCGGTCTAGGTGCCTAGATTCTGCTAACACAGACTCCATGTTGATTGGATTCAGTAATGACTCTGCACGTTTCTACCCTTTCTAGGCACCTAGAATGGATCTAGGTGCATGGAATTCAGGCGCTTGAAGTTCCAAGCGCCTAGACTGGTCAACTCAGAAGTTGACCATTCTTCATTCCAGTCGTTTGTGTGGTGCTTCAGTTATCCGGAGTTGACCTCATCCGAACTCAACTCTGACTATCTCCTCGAGCAGGCTTCCTCCCTGGCTTCTCGTCCTTCAGATGTGCATGCACGCCCTTCACACTCCACCGGTGTACTTTTATGCAACTCCTCGTCCCTCGGATGCACCAAGCCTATCGACTCCCTTCCCTTGTCATCCTTCTCATTCGCTGCATCTTTCGCTTGACTTCTTGTATTTCTAAGTGCTTGCACACTTAGACATAAGATATTAAAATAACATAGGACCTAACTTAACTCGGTTGATCACCATCAAAACTACCCATGTATTTACAATTCACATTAAATGGTGATGCAATAAGTTGGAAGAGCTCTAAGAAAGATATAGTTGCCGATTCTACCATGGTGGTAGAATAAATTAAGGCTTTTGAAGTAGCAAAGGAAGGGTTTTGGATCAAGAAGTTTATCTCTGAACTTGGAGTGGTTCTAACCATTGTTGAAGCATTACTAGTTTACTATGACAACAATGGAGCCATCGCGCAGGCGAAGGAACCCAGGTCTCACTAATGATCCAAGCATGTTCTTTGAAGTTATCATTTCATCAGAGAGATCATCAGTACGAAAAAAATACAAATCGAGAAGATTTCCACTGAAAGGAACCTAGCGGATCCTTTAATAAAGACTCCATCACAATGTAAGTTTGATAGTCACGTCTAGACCTATGATTTTCGATATCATATTGATTGATATTAGACAAAGTGAGATTATGTTATATTTGAGAGGTGTCCTAACACAATCACCTTATAGTCTATACTATTTATAGGATAAATAAGGATTCACTATTTGAGTGCACATTTTATAAGTATTTGATTTGATCATAAATTTACTTATTGAATATCCGCAATACTATTCACAGCATGAGATAACTTGTGATTAGATGACGATCAGTGAGCATCTCTACATATATAATTATGAATATATTAATATATTCACTAGTCGATAAATTGATGTATTCCAACATTGTCAATTCTGTGAGACTAGCATAGGTTAAACTCTTTGGTCTAACCAAGCAACTATTCCTCACTAGATGGAGACACAAGGATGGCGAGACTTAAACGTGGATGCTAGTTATGATAACTAGTTAATTAGAGTGACATACCATGAGAATTCATATATTTCTCTACATATATGGATATGTCAATGAAGATCTCATTTTAGGCAGCTAAGTGCGAGTTTCCTTCGACATGAGATATTCAAGTCATCTTGGTCATGAAGACTTGTACTTTAACATATTAATCGAGTATCTCTGTGGAGTGTTGGGTTACAATGGTTGCAAACAAAGTCTCATATTAAAAACATATTGAATGGATCAAGAACTTATAAGGGAAAGATATCTACATTGGTATGAAGCCTTTTAGGTAGAGCCCAAGAGCAAAACCATGAGGGATTTGGCCCAAAGTGGACAATATCATACCATTATGGAGATATCTAAATCCCTAAGATCTTAATAATTGGTATCAGAGATTAGTTGCTCTTCACCGGACTAATTGCCAGAAGAAGCATGAGCTAAAGCCATGATCCAGATTGAATCATGTGGGTGGAACCTTAAACGAAGTAGGGGAGACCTTGAGCAAGTTAAGAGTAACCTGATGCTCGAGGGGAGGCCTTGAGCAAGTTAAAATTACCCAATGCTGAGGGGAGACCCGGATCATGAGAATAATGGTGGTCCTTTATTTGAGGGGGAGAGGGGGATTGTTGGGTCGCAATGGTTGCAAATAAAGTCCCACATTGAAAACACATGAAAAGGATCATGGATTTATCAGGGAAAGATATCTCCATTAGTATAAGATCTTTTGGGTAGAGCTCAATTGCAAAAACCATGAGAATTTAGGCCTAAAATGGACAATATCATACTATTACGGTGATGTCTAAATTCCTTTGACCAAAACAATTGGTATCTTGTAAGTCCCGGTGAGGCCGGCTAGAGGGGGGGTGGGAGGTGAATAGGCCTGCAAGTAAAAACTAAATCTTTTGTTTCTAACTTAGCAAAGATGTACAAATTAATTGAACAAATAAATTAACATAAATAACTAAAAGGATAGAAGCTCGGATTTTACTTAGATACAATAGGAGAGGTTGCTAATCCAAGGCAGTTTAAAGCTCACTAAAGATCTCTTTCTTGGAAGTCGAAGAAGTCCCTTATAGACATTGGAAAGCTCAGAAAAAGACTAGGAAATTCAATACAAGTTGTTTTTTAATCCCAGTTCTAGGAGACTATTTATAGCCCAACAATTAAAGTCACCATTTGCTGATGTGACATTTAGGACGCCTTAGATGTAATCTAAGGTGCCTCCACATGGATAAAGTTTATCCAGGACAGCAACGGTAGCTTAATAGTTACTGTTCACTTAAGGCGCCCTAGATCCAACTGAGGGTGTTTTAGTTCCAAACTAGGGCACCCTCTGTTTGAACTGAGGTGCCCTTGACCTTTCCACAACATCTTCAATCATTGCACCCGAGGTGCCCTCAATCACAAGTATGACACCTCGGGTCTTCAAGGTCAGCCTCCGAGTTGACCTTTTGGACTCCACTTGTTTGGGTGATTCTCCGGTTGTCCGGAGTTGAGCTCACCCGAACCAACTTCGACCTTCTCCTCGAACAGGCTTCCTTCTTAGATTTTCATCCCTCGAACATCACTCACATCCTTCTCGACCACCAGTGTACTCTTCTATAGCGTTTCGTCTCTCGGATACACCAATCACCATTGGTTCCCTTGCCCGTGTCATCCTTCTCGCTCGCTTCATCTTCCGCTAGACATCTTGTGCTCCTAAGCTTTTGCACACATAGACATAAGGATCAAACTAGATAGGACCTAACTTGACTTGGTTGACCATATCAAAATCAATCCGAAACTTACCATCTCTCCCTTTTTGATGTGCATCAACTCGAGATAAGTAAGGGTAAACCATAACAAAAAAATAGCATTGTTTATATAAATAATAAAATTAAATATGCAATTGAGTACAAGAAATATTGCAACTCAACAAAAAACATTTGCAATAACCTCTCTCATAACTTAACCCTCATTATCTCCCCATTTGATCACATAAAAAAAGCAGAGTTAAAAATATTAGCAGAAATTTAGAAAAAAAAATTGAAAAGTTTCTAAGGGATAGTTAAACATAAATTTAGATTTTATGAAAATTCTCAAAAAAATTCTTTACAAAAAATTTGCTTATTTTTTTAGATGTAAAATCTAACAGAGAGTCACCAAAAATTTTAAGTAATAAAAGTCTGTCTCCGAAAATTTTTTATAATTAGTTTTTAAAGAAAAATTCATAAAATTTCATCCATTGGTCAGAAAATTTCAACCAATTTTATTGAAAAGTAGAAATGGTCATTCAAACTTTGTAAAATTTTCCCAACAAAATGAATTTTCTAAGTGTCAAAAAATAATTTTAATTAGAGAACTGAAAATTTTTGAAAAATAATTTCAAAAATTAGATTTTGATTTAAAAAATCCTAATAATTTTTCTCAATGGGCAAAATATATCAACCAATTTCCATCAAATCCAGTATGAAGTATTTTTAAAACTAAAAATTTGATTTTGATAAAAAGTTTACAAAAATTCATCTAACAGTCGAAAAATTCTCAAAAAAATTTTGTGGATAGATATGAGTTGTGACTATAAAAAAATACAAAAAAACCAATTAAATCAAGAAATAAATCATTAAATAGACTTTTTCTAATAACCAAGAATTTCTAATGTAATTTATTCAATCCTAAATAATAAGCATGCATAAAATAGATTAACAATTTTAAACAGATTTTGGAACCTAGTATAATTCTCTACCTACTTGATTTATCGAAAATTTAGATGGAATATAATTTTTGGATACTTTTACAATTTGATCCTTATGATATTATAAATACTAGTTATGTCCATAATATCTAATTTTTGGATTTTATAAAACATTCGAATTTAAACATGTTGATTTCTTTTTTAATAATTCTATTTGCTGTTTTAATTATTATTTTCAAATTTCAAATTATCATTCAACTCTATAGGATATGTAGTGACTAATTTCCTTTTGAATTCTACATATTTAAATCTTATTTTATAAAAAGATTTGGTCATGGCTTTAATGCTCAAATAAAACTTATCTGGAGGAAGTTTGCATAGCTCACTTGCCATGTCATGCCCCGAGGAGTCGCCCATCCGATACTGACTGGTCTGCCACTCCCTTGACCCGGCAGACAATTCAAAAGCCTATCCTCTACGACCACCTCAACCGATGGTACCATATCCTATAGGGCAGGAACGACCTTCTGAAACAAACAAAAAAAATGAAAACGACGTCAAAAGCTGCGTACCGGTACGACATACGACAAAACAAAATGAAACCAAGTCCTCCATGGCACACAAAAGTACAACTATACTACCATGTAAACAACCCAAGAAAACACGAATACAACAGCAAAAACGAAAAGACAAAATGAACAGAAAGAGGGTACCAACATGTACCCCATCAAAACTACCAACGCAAACCCTGAGAATCGTCTCGAAAATACACGAGCTGGGACAGGATGCCAGGCACTCCAGTCGATCGTCCTGAAATAAAAACAAGGAGCTAACGGGATGAGTCTACAGTACTCAGTGGATATCTCATCAGATATGCAAGATAGTCTAAGCTAGCAATAGTAGCAACAGGCTATCAGAATAACACAGGTAAAGACAATGATAAGTATAACTGAAAGAAAAAAATAGGAATCACCAATACCAATGTGGCAGGGTCGCCAAAACCAGACATAAAGGTCTCCTGTATGCGTATGTCAATCATATGCAGCATCCAAGTATAGCAAGCACCAGCACCTCCAAATCTACTCCAAGCTAAGGATACAATTAAAAACCTCAAAGTTCACAGCAACATTTGAATTGGAGCAACTATCCAGACTAATCTCCAAGAATCCAATCTCAGCCAAAAACTCAGCCATTCAAATGATCCAATTAATACATAACCGATCCCTTCAAGAACTGAGAAAACAAGATACTTGCGGTAGAACACTGATCTAGAAACAAGGATCAGAGCAGGCTGATCGGAGAAGACCCAACATGAGCATCAAAACTATAAATCAAACATGACCAACAGAAATGGAAACCTAATCACGATAAAAACACCAACCAATACAGCGCAACTAGTGGAGATCTCCTCCTCCAAACCAAAGCGGAAATCCAAACAAGAACAAAACCTATATCTAGATCAAGATAGATATTCGAACACCCAAATTCCAAATCGATTGCAACAATCCCAAATCAAGCACCATACATTCCAATTAGAATCAATATCTCTGCTTAACATAATCACACAACTCTTACCTTGATTGCAACCGGCAGAACCATCTCTATGTGAATCTGATGAGAACCAGTGAGATTGAAGAAAGCCCTTATAGAACACCACCCTCCCCACAGCCGAAGTTGAGAGGAGCCGATGAGCGATCCCAAGATAATCGCGAGGCCGGCGATCGCACAGAGAAATGCAGATCGGCTCAAGGACGCAGCAAATCAAATCTTGTGGAAGAGCTAATGGTGTGATCCAGATCACGGGAACTCGGTCGACACAGGCGGCTTCAATTGCATGGGAAAGTCGAGGAGCGAGATTGTGAACAAGGCTTGCGTCGATGTTAGGAAGAAGAGAAAGAAATGGTCGTGAAGGTGAAGAGCGCGATCTGATCCGCGGTCGACCAAAAGAAATGAAAGAAAAAGAGTTATAAGGGTTGACTATTTTGCAATTTGCCCCTCTAATCTTTGACCATTCGCATTGCCACCCTTATTTTATCCCTTTTTATGTTTTAGCCCTCTGAGTTTCCGTATTTTAACATTCTCCCCCACTAATAAAAATTTGGTCCCCAAATTTCGTTGTCACATGTGCTAGGTACAATCATACAACACAAAATACTGAACGGGGATAGGCAGTACGAATACTGTACAAAACAAACCGTACACATCTCAAATAAACAAGGGGGGATGACGAGCTCTGATCATATCCTCGAGCTCCCAGGTTGTCTCGGCATCTGAATGGTGCTGTCATCCGACTTTAACCAATTGGATTGCTTTGTTCTGTAACTGACGCTCCTGGTAATCCAAAATCCATACAGATACCTTCTAATAAGTACTGTCAGACTGGAGCGGAACAAGCACCTCGGATAATATAAATGTGGAATCTGGAACTTGACCTCTCAACATGGATACATGCAACACGTCGTGGATGACGGTCAAAGACGGTAGAAGTGATAGGCAATAAACTACAGCTCCAATCCTTTCCAGAATCTGAAACGGACCAATATACCGTGGAGCTAGCTTACCTCTGAGAAAGAAAAAAAAATGTTTCACCCCTTTCGAGGGTGAATCTCAAAGGAAAAACATGATCACCTGCAGCAAACTCTATGGGTCTGCGCCTCCGATCAGCATAGCTTTTCTGGCGATCCTGTGCTGCTAATAATCTCCGTCTGACAATCCGTACTAACTCTGCCTCGTGCTGAACTCTCTGGGGCCCCAGCAGCTGAGTCTCACCGACCTCATCCCAGAGGGTGGGTGCCCTGCACGCCCTATCATACAACGCCTCAAACGGTGTCATCTGTATTGCCGAATGAAAGTCGTTGTTGTAGGCGAACTCCACCAAGTGCAAATGGTCTTCCCAACTGCCCCATAGTCCATCACACACGAGCACAGCAAGTCTTCTAAAGTCTGGATAGTATGCTATGACTGTCCATCTATCTAGGGATGGAAAGCTGTGTTGAAACGGAGCTCTGTGCCCATAGCCCTATGTAGACTCTACCAATCTATCAAGAGAGGCTGTCCTCCGGATAGCTACGAAATGAGAAGATTTGATTAGTCGGTCCACGAATACCCAAATCGCATCATGACCTCTCCTAGTCCTCCGCAAACCCACAACGAAATCCATGGTGAAATGCTCCCACTTTCGCTCAGGAATGGGAATCCTCTGGAGAAGTCCAACAGGTCTCTGGTGCTCTGCCTTAACCTGCCGACAGAAGAGACATCTAGCAACAAAATCCGCAATGTCCCTCTTCATGTCGTTCCACCAGTATGAACGTCTCAAATCACAATAGATGCTAGTGCTGCCAGGATGAATAGCAAAACGTGATCGGCGGGCCTCCTGCAGCAACTCCTCCAAGACAGGATGCACCTCTACTACACACAACCCCCTCGGAAGTATAGAATACCCTCCTCATCAAGTGTAAAATATGGTTGCTCTCCTGAAATCACCTAACTGCCTAGAAACTGAATGTGCTGGTCACTGGCCTGAGCCTATCTGATCCTCATTCGAATATCTGACGGAGCCATCAAATTCACTAGCAGTCCGAGACTACTCCTCTAACCCTAGCTCAGAGAAACTCTGAATCAAATCTGTGAGCATCACTCTGTGGCATGCCAAAACAGCTTTGGACTTTCGACTGAGTGCATCGACGACTACATTAGCTTTCCCAGGATGGTAGCTAATGGTATAGTCGTAATCCTTCAGAAACTCTATCCATCTCCTCTGTCGTAGATTCAGCTCTCTCTGAGTGAATAGATACTGAAGACTCTTGTGGTCCGTGAAGATCTCGAAGGTGATCCCATAAAGATGATGCCTCCAGATCTTTAGCGCCCAAATGATAGCGACCAACTCTAGGTCGTGAACGAGATAGTTCCTCTCATGCTCCTTCAATTGGCGAGAAGCATAAAAAACCACCCGTCCATGCTGTATGAGTACTACGCCCAGTCCCAGGAGAGAGACATCAGTATACATAGTGAAATCCTCCTCTCCAGAAGGCAGTACTAGAACTGGCATAGATACCAGCCTCCGCTTCAGCTCCTGAAAGCTGGTCTTGCAGGCTTCAGTCCATACAAACTTCACGCCTTTCCTGGTCAGGCATGTAAGTGGTGATGAAATGTTGGAGAACTCTCAACCAAGCATCGGTAATAACCAACCAAACCTAGGAAACTGCACACATTGGGTTCAATTCACTTTAAACCCTCCCCGAGTCCTATGTAAATCCCCGACAGGGTCCTTAATACCGCTCCCATTTCCAACCATCAATTGGGATCGTCAAATCTAACCCAACAGGTCTCTAGGGTTCAACCTTCATCTACTGACATACCAAATATCTAACCACCACATCCACGATATATTTCCCAATATCAGCCCACCAACAAGAACGACTCAAGTCTCTGTATCTACGGTATTACCTGTAAAACATACAAACCAAGAACGGTGAGCCTCACTTGCCTCATAAATGAGACAATCAAGGCAGCTCCTCCGAAAGGTCAAAAAATTTTCAAACCATAGAAAACGCTAGAACACTCCTTCGGACATGCATCCGAAAATTCTAGAACTACAGAAACGTCCGAGAGCTAAGGCTACCACTGTCATCAGTACAACCCAGTGACAATAGAAACCCTAACGTCCACGTGCTCAAACCTCTAGCCCTGAGACAAGGAGACAACTGCAACCTCATCGTCTCCGATGCCAATGAACCACCATATGGACTGGTTTGGAGGTCAACTCGTAACCACTCTCACTTGACAGCCAACGGTCTATCCCTTGGAGACCGTCCTCTATAACATACACCAGTTACAATCAAATTTCACCAGTGTCACGCTGCTAACACCCATTCCACCGCATCCCAGTGAATCCTGCTTCTCAATGTGCTATCGAGAATATCTAACACGTACAATCTATCTATGAGTCATGAAACCTCATAAACTATAATAGTGTAAGACAAGTCGACTAACCGTCTTCTCGTAATCCAATATACTCAAACTCTGCCCCAAAAGAAGGTAGAGACACACTATCTCTTAGGAGTATCACAAAATAATCGGGAAGTAATTATTTATTTCCTGAATATCATCCTTAGTATTTTAACCCAAAGGTTACTCGGTCTCGTAAGTGATTAACATCAGTGCAAATCAGGAATCCAAAGGTATCTTCTTGGTTATCTAACCAAGGACAAGCAGTAATCTCATAAGTGCCAAGCACTAACCCGACATGTAACGCCCAAAAATTCCCATTTTTAGTTCATAAAGTCCTTAGAATTATTTAAAAATGGTTTAGAAATATTCTAGATATTTTTAGGGATTTTTAGAATATTTTTATGGAATTTTTCGAGTCCGTTTAGTATATTTAAAAAAGGAAAAACGTTTAATGGGTAGCAAGGAGTTCGAACCCTGCACCTCCGCGTGAGAGACAAGCGGGCAGACCAGCTGCGCCAATTCGTTTTGTTGATAGAGAATAAGCGAATCAATAGATAAGTTGTAGTTAGGTCAATCCGCCCCATAAGTATAAATAGATAAGTTAAGAGAGGAAATTGGATTTTTGGTTTTCTCTCTTCCTCACCCTAGCCACGCGAGACAGCCTCCCTTCTCCTCTCTTGGGCGACGCCAACCAACACCAAGGCCAAGGGGGCCGGCCAAGGTTCTCCTCCGAGAGATATTCCTATATTCAGGATCCCCGCGACGAGAGGAACGCGTAGGCGCGAAGAATTCTCCGAGATCTCAAGTTTCTCCCGAGCCCTAGACGTCAATCTTGGTTGTAAGTCCAAGATATCAATGTAAGTATTGCTCACCTGCAGTAAGAGGTGGTTTTTCCGTAAGAATTTCCCTTAAAAGTTTTTAAAAGAGATATTTCCTTCTTGTTAAGATTTTTGCATGTGATCTTAGTTCATTATATGCTTATATATATTTTATTGAGTACCCTATATGAGGTTAGGGTCCAAGAAAAGCTATGAGAAAAGAAAAGAGAAGATAAAGATAAGAAAAGAAAAGGCCAAGGCCTTAAGAAATCTCCAAAAGTCAAGACTTAGGGATTTTAGCACGCAAGGTGCTCGAGAAAATACCAAGGCATTTACAGATAAGAAAGAAAAGAAAGAAAAGCTATTTTATTTTCCAAGACCAGTACCCGGCGTCCAAGGGCGTCGTTAAAGAAATCCAGATGTCCAATTCCAAGGTCTTGGCCCTGGTAGACCAAGGTCTGCTCTATTAGGATTGGTGGCTCGCTACCCCAACCTTTTAGGGAACGCGCATGAGATGGTACTTACGTCTTCAGTGGATCCAAGTGATTATTATTTTCAAGTATATGCTTTAGCAAAGTTTCTAAAGTTTAAAGAGTTTTCAAAAAGTTAAAGAATAGCTAAAGTTTCAAGTTGAGCCAAGAAAAGCAAGTTGAGATTTATTAATGCTTGAGTATGCGTGTTTTGAGTTATACATGTTTAGTTCAGTTTTCTTTCAAGCATATAAGTATCTCATGTGATTTTCATATTGTTCAAGAAGCATGTTTGCACATTTCGAGATTTTGTGAGCTAGATGGTACTTACTAAGCTTTTTGCTTACTAGTTGCATTTTCCTCTTACTGCAGATAAAGGTAAAGGCAAGCAATTCTGAAGGAAGGCGACGAGGCGGTGCTGAGCAAGTGTGTGTGGTGGCTGATTTTGGAGAGATCCTTGAGACGAGACAATTTAGTTATTTGAATTACAATGTTTTAGGTTATTCAAATTTCAAGTTATTGCTTTATGGAGTTTAGCGAACATTTAAGCTTTGGATAGTTTTACATGCTCAATTTCTCAGAGTAAAGATTCCATGTCATTTCATTTAGCATACATATCCTTATGATTGCATTGGATGAGTAGAAGTGTGAGTAGTTTGAAATATCGATACTTTGTTGGAGATATTGATGCATGTGCCAAGATAGAGCTAGTTTTTCCTTTGAATCAAGTTTTATTGCTCAATTATGCTTAGAAAAGTTGCTTTCACATTCCATAATGCTTTAGCAATGTTATAGAATCTTGCATGTTGAGTTTAAATGGTTAGAAGTTAAGTTTGGTACAAACTCTAGCCTAAAATTTATATAGATTTTCATAACTTGCTAAATCTTGCAAAAGTCCTAATTTCGAGTTTATGGATTCGTTTTGGTTGGCTAAATTGTTTAGGAAACTGGTATAGAGTATAGAAATGGTGTCATAATTTTATATGGCTCGAAAGTATAGGTTTGGTGGAGGTTTGCAACAAGTTTCGAAACCTGAATTTCAGATTTCAGGCTTATCAGTCGACTGATACAGTATCAGTCGACTGATACCCGTAAGCTGAGTTGGGCGAGGCAAGTTTCAATAGGTATTTTCTTGCGAGTTTTTGAGAAAGAAAGTGTGACATGGTATCATGCATGACTATTTAAGTTAGAATATCATTCTTAGATGAATTTAAAAGAAAAAAAAAAGATTTCCGCATTTTTAGTCGTGCATTAGAGTCAAGAAGTAGACAAAGGTAACGATCCGTCTAAGGCAGAGAAGGCGGGTCGCTACACGACACTCCTCCGGATCGGTACAAGTCACATCTGACTGTACCTTCCTAGGTTATCTAACCAAGCATAATGAATATGAGATCAAAAGTCCCACGGAAATAGGATATCCATATCCTCTATCCACTGAGATGATAAACAATCAATACCATCTCTGCTACATCACAACAGGTCATGTCCTCCAGACATGACATCTAGGATATCTATCAATCAATGAGATTCCATGTGCTAAAGTGAGTTGACCCTATACCGATCGAGTCAACTAAGAGGCTGACATGGTCCAGAGGCTTCGTGGCAGTTTGCTTCGTTGGTTTTGATTTGGCCTTGAACTGGGCGCCCGTATCCATACGGTCGCCTAGCCCAGTGAGGCGCCTCACTCCATTGAGGCGCTTTAGCTGCAGAAACAATGTTCCTTCGTTCCCTGCAACCATGGTTAGTTCCAAAACACAAGAAGCAAATATGTTAGTCATTATTTACTGCCTAAGCTGTCATGGTTCTGACTTTGGGTCTCCCAAATGGAACCCTAGGTTGAACCGACGCCTACTATTCCCTCACACGGGGAACGCGTCCTCACCTACTCCTCTCAGGAGAGTTTACCTTTTGCCAACCGGCTCCTCCAGTTGGACTTTTGCCCAATCCTCCCGATCAGGTCTTCGTGCCCAGTCCGCGACCAGGACTTCTTGCCCAACTTCCGGTCAGGTCTTCGGTGCCCAGTTCGCGACCAGGACTTCTTGCCCAACTTCCGGTCAGGTCTTCGGTGCCCAGCCCTTTGCCAGGACTTCTTGCCCAGTCCTTGACCAGGACTTCTTGCCCAGCCCTTTGCCAGGACATCTTGCCTAGTGTACCTAGGACTTTCCTGCACACTTAGTAAGCTTGTTAGATCACAATAACACCTTAACTTCTGAACCCTTTACCATTATCAAAACACAGGTTTGACTTTGGTGCTTTCGGCACCAACACAAAGCTTGCATCGAGGTGAGGAAGAAGAGAAGAAGGAGAAGAAATGGTCGGGAAGGTGAAGAGTGCGATCTGATTCGCGGTCGGCCAAAAGAAAAGGAAGAAAAAGAGGTATAAGGCCTGACTATTTTGCAATTTACCCCTCCAATCCTCGACCATTCTCATAACCACCCTTAATTTATCCCTTTTTACATTTTAGCCCTCTGAGTTTACGTATTTTAACATACCATTTTGTCATGTTGGAAGCTGGATCCTCCCCCGTCATTGCTGCATCCTTTTGATGTATCCCTCGTCATTATTGGATCCTCCTCCAATGAACTAGTTACCATTACTAGCATCCACGTTTAACTCTCGACATCTCAATGTCTCCAACTAGCGAGGAACAACTGCTTAGATGAACAAACGAGTATAACCTATGCTAGTCTCTTAGAATCGATGATATCCAGACTCATCAATTCATTGACTAAGGAATATTTGAATACATTCATAATTATACATGTAGAGATGTTCACTAGTTGTGATCCAATCACAATTTCTCTCATGCTATGAATCATATTGTGGACATTCAGTAAATGAGTTTGAGAACTAATCAAATAGATAGAGAATATGCACTCAAATAATGAATATCATTTATCCAATAAATAGTATATTTTCTATAAGGTGATTGCCTTATGACACATAGAAAATATAATAGGATGACAAAGCAACAAAAGGTATAATTGGATCAAATACATAAGGTTCTCCATGTCAATACCAAATGTAATAATTTGGAAAAAAAATCTATTTCTACATAGATGTTCTTTCACGAATATCTTCATCATGGAAAATTATATTTCTATATTTAAAATGATTAAGCAGATACTTTAACTGTCACGCCCCGAGGAGCCACATGTCTCATAAAACGGACAGTACCTCCCTTATACGGTGGATATTTGAAACATATATATAAGGCCATCACGACCACACCAAATCCTTAGCCAATGCAGCTGACAACAATAATAAATACCAGAATAAGAATAAACAAACACCACCAAACTCACCTCGAGTTGCGTACCGATATGACTTATGATAATGAAACAACACCATTAGCCCCTCCGGGGCACAAAACATACAATCACATAAAAGCACAATACAAGACCAAGAGACTGGAAGAAAAATACATTAGCACTAGAAGCATACAAGCTAAAACCATAAACCAGCTCGACGAGTAGGGACTAGCTATTAGGTCCTCTCCTGATAATCCCAAGTATATTAGCCTGAAAATAAAAATAATGCAATCAAGGGGAATTAGGGTGAACTCTACGGGTATAGAGATACAAATATGCATGACAATAATAAGTTATACAAGCAGTATAGAATCAACAAGATACAGTCTCATGAGTATCAAAAAATCTATAACTAAAACTTTAAATAAATAACATATCAAAACCATTATGCTTGTGCCAAGATCAAGACCCCGGAAATCCCACCTCGGTATACTTGTACCACACGAGCAGTGAAAAGTCACCTACCCATATGCGATATACCACCTGTATGCGCATGTCCAACACATGTAGCATCCATAGCTCCAACCAAATGTAGCAAACACAACCGAATGCAGTAATTGCATCATATGCTCATGATGGAATGACCGATCTGTACACACTCCATCTACATCTACATTGGGTAGTCGGGTGGACAAGAGATAGGGAAGCCAAACACTTGTGGCATACATATAAGCCAAAAAAATTCATGTATGTGGGATCAGTGACATCGATAGAAGGGGGGGTGAATATCGACTTACCCTTTTTTTAGAACTTCATCGATCGTTCATTCTTTCCATCAAGAGTGTTAGTACACAGAGGAATAATAAGAAACAACAAACACAATCAACAAGCGGGATTTAAACTGGTTCCCAACCCCCAAGGTCAGTATGTCCAAAGCCTAATTACGGGAAGCACCCGTCCACTAGTGGTCTCCTTTCTGGAAGTTTTCTGGAGGCAGAGAAACCCGTCTTACAATTTTTAATACAAGAACAAATAAAGAAAATGATTACAATTTATAAGTAAATGCAAACCCACAAGAATTGACAATCCCGACCAATCTGAAACTCCGAAGTATTGCGCACTTCCTCCTGGAGCCTCCTTGGTCATAGAACATTGCCTTAGTACTTTAGCTTCGCTTGTGAATGAGTTGTAGGATGAAGAGATTGATGATTTGAAACCATGGCTCAAACCCCCTATTTATATAGTCACTCGGGCACCCGAGAGCCTATAGGGATGCCTTCCACGTCTTCAAATATGATCCAGCCAACGAACAAGACGGAGGGATAAGATTACCTCTTAGGACTTCTCGAGTGCCCCCATGCTTATAGGGGCGCCCGGGATGTGGGTGCCCTCAAGCCCCTTGAGGGAACCTTGGATGGGGGCACCCTCAACCCCCTTGATGGCTCCCTCATCATGCGGGCGCCCGAGATGATGGGGGCGCTTGGGAGCTCCTTTTTCATGCCTTGATCATTTGTGTTTGCTCTCTTATCTTGCCTCCAGCTCCATGTTACTACAAGACAAACAAACACAAGATAAACAAACAATCCTAAGCCTAAATTCTTTAAGTCTACCTGACCTACTAGGCTTTTGCTTGGAGTCAACTCTCCAAGCTTTTTTACCTAAGGTCAAATCCTTAGGGTTTCCCACTGCCTAGCTTCACTAGGACTTTACCTTGCCTGGCTTCACTCACTAGGACTTTTACCCAGCTTCACTCACCAAGATTACATTCCCAACTCGCGATCAAGTCTTCGTGCCCAGCTCCACACACCAGGATTTCATGCTCGAAATCGTGCCCAATTCCTCGAACCAGGACTTCGTTGCCCAACCCTCGACCAGGTCTTCATGCCTAATTCCTCAAACCAGGACTTCGTGCCCAGCTTCACTTACTAGGTCTTCGGTGCCTTGACAAGGACTTCTTTGTTAGACATCTTAATCCAGACTAGACTTCTCTCTGCCAAATATCAGGTCATGTTTGGCTTAGTCCTTGGTTTAACTGACCAAATATGGGTTTAATCACTGCCAAACATCAAGTCCTGTTTGACTTATCCCTTGGTTAAATTGGTCCACCCTGGGTTCTCTGCCAAACATCAAATCCTATTTGACTAACCCTTGTTCTAACTAAACAAACCTTGGAATATTATCAAACATATCAGATCTAGGTTTGATCACTCTACCAAACATCAAGTCCTATTTGGCTAACCCTTGGTCAAACTGACCAACCTTGGGTTTATCCTACCAATCATCAAGTCCTGTTAACCCTTGGTTAGATTGACCAGATATGTTGTCAAACATCGAAATACTAGAGGTTGACTATTCATGTCTGATGCTTTTTTGCACCAACAATCTCCTTTTTGATGTTTGACAATAATCGTATGTTAGGTTATGGTCTAAGTGTTTTAGGTCAATACTTGGGAGAAAAATTGAAAAATCTAACTTAAGGTCCTCTCTCCCCCTTTGAAAGATATCAAAAAAACATAAGGTAATAACAATGATTTTAAGTAAAAATTTTCACCAACAATGTGATTTTTGAAAATACTTATGATTTTTGATAGAAAAACATGATTTTCAAAAACCCTATTTTTATATTTTAAAAAATGAAGTACTTTCTTTTGAAAATATTTTAAGGAGGCCTTAGTACTTAAATTTTTTGAAAAGATAAGTACTTTATTGATTTGAATTTTCCTAAATTTGACACAGTCCTAGGAATCTTATTGACCATAAGAAAATTTCCAATGTGTCTTATAATTTTCCAATCAAAATAAAGTGTTTTCAATAAAAAAAATTTCTTTAGCTTGGATTCCTCTCCAATCTGACGCAATCCTAGAAAACCTTGTTAACTACAAGGAAAACTTCCCTATGCGTCTTGGAGATTTTTTAAAGTTAAAGTAATTTTCCAACGATTTTCAAGAACTATATAGAAGACTAATGGGTTTTCAAAAAATATTTTGAAAAATGGAATGATAGTATTTTTGAAAAAAAAATAGTGGTTTTCTGAAAATATAGTTCTTTTGAAAGTATAATAGGTCTTTTAATTTAAACTCCCCCTAAACATGATGCAGTCCTGAGAAACTTGTTAACCACAAGTTGATCTTCCTCTTAGTGTTAGGGATTGGATCAAACCAAAAGGATAACATAAATTATTTTAAAACATGAAAAAGAATTTTAAAAAATAGTTTAAAGTCACAAGATGATTTGTTCTTTTGATTAGGACTCCCCCTAAACCTGACACAATCTTTTGAATCCTTACAGATCATAAGGAAAAGTTTCTATGTATCTTTAGAGATTATCCAAATCATAAGAGCAATTAAAGCATATTTTAGAAGAACATATTTGAAAGGTATAATAATTTTTTAAAGATATATTTTTCGAAAACATTTTGAAAAACATAATAAATCATTGAAAAATATTTTGAAAGACATAATTAATTTTTGAAATATATTTTGAAATAACTTTTTGAAAAATATTTTTGAAGGATATAATAAATTTTTGAAGAAATATTTTTTTAAAAAAAAATTCAATCAAGACCAATTTTGAAAGAGATGATTATTTTTGGAAAGAAATGTTTGAAAATATAAAATTTCGTAAAAAGACTATCTCCCCCTAAACCTGACACCTTCTGACTATCCTTGTTAACTACAAGGAACCCTACCTAAGTGTCTTAAGGGACTTTAGTGTTGACCTAGAGGGTTTGTGTCTAAGTGTAGGTCAAATAATTTTCATAAGAATATATAATTTTTGTAATTTATTTATAAATACACACAATCAAGCATGAAATTCATTAAAATATTATTATGTCTAATCACTATTTTGAAGATAGGTTTTAAAGAAACAATATTCTATAGATTTTTGATAATATTTTGAAAATATTTATCAATTAATTAGTCCTTATCATCTCACTCATTCTAAGTATTGCAGAACAAACAAGCATGATAGTCTTATAGGCATTTGTGAGATGCTTGATTAATGTTTCTCAATTTTAATTTTATAGATTGTTTGACCTTAAGTTAGATTCAAGTTTAACAAGTAGTAATTTAAAAGTAAATTTCAATAATTGGCTTCTAGGTCTTGGCGAGGCACAGGGGCTTTTTAGGTATCGGAACAACAACTCTTTCCTTGACAAAGCGTTTTAAAAAAATAATACTTTTAATTTACTCTTTGAGAAACCCTGGTCTAACTAGTCTAGGATGTGGCGAGGTAGCTTTGGCTAGTTCCACTTAGTTAGGTAAACCAAGTCGGGTACTCCTTACCCTTCCTGATTTCCTAGACTAAGCTTCCCTAACGTACTATCATCTCGTCCCACCCTGGTACTATGTTAGGCAAGTATTAACTAATCGTTTTCCAATCTAGGCATTCTAGATTAAGCAAAAAAAAAATCGCATGAATGACATGACATGTGTATATATAAAAATAAGCAGATGCATGAGCATGACAAATATGCATGAATCAATCAAGTCAAATCATTTTAATTAAGTTTATAATACAGTATCAAATTCTCTATTTGATATAGATCTTGTAAACCCATGAATATGTCAACCTACTTTGACATATTTGTTATTATTTAGTTGATTGTTCCAGGTGTATAGAATTTTACATTAGTTTCATAATTAAAGGTAGTTAATTAGAATTTAGTTCATGAATTTAAAATTTTTTGAATTTTGAATTTGTAATTAAAGTTGAATTATTATTATCAATTAGAATTTAAGATTAGATTTGAATATTTTAACAAATAGAATTTGAGATTAGATTATTAATTAAGATTTGAATTTTTAAGAATTAGAATTTGAGATTTGATTATTAATTAAGATTTGAATTTTTAAGAATTAGAATTTGAGATTTGATTATTAATTAAGATTTAAATTTTTAAGAATTAAATTAGAATTTGAGATTTGATTATTAGATTTGAATTTTAAGAGTGAAGCAATAATTTTGGGTCTAATTATAGCATCTTCATTATTCAATTATGTCGGATTTATCTATAATTTCTTTTGATTTTAAGTTTTTAATATTATTTAATACTGTTGTTTTATTTGAATTCTTGTAAGTTTTTTTTAATTATAGCTTCAATTTTGATAAATTCATCTTCATCTTCAGAATCATATTCGTCTTTATCTTCAGAGTTATATTCAGAATTATTAATTAATGTTGTATTATTATATTTAAAAAAGTAGAATAATTTTCAGAATTACTAATTAAAATTTCATTATTATCTTCAAATTCGGTAAAATAATGTTTTAAAAAATTAATTAAAGTTTTATTATTTTCTTCAAAATTATTAGGATTATTATTAATTAAGGTTTCATAATTATCTTTGAAATTATTAGAATTATCTTTAGAATTATTAATGAATGTTTTAATATTATTTTCAAAATTATTAGAATTATCTTCAGAATTATTATTTTCAGAATTATTAAATAATGTTTGACTATTATTAAGATTATTATTAATTAAGGTTTCTTAATTATCTTTCGAATTAATAGGATTATGTGAAAAAAATATTTAAAATATTAGAATTAATTTCTAAAATTACAGCATTAATATTAAAAATTAAGGAATTAATATTCAATATTTTAATATTATCAATATTTTAATATTATCAATATTTTTATATTATCAATATTTGATTTGGGTCTATTATTAGCAAATTTATCATGCAATACATTAAGATTGCTATACAAAAAATCTAATTTATCCAAAAAATTAAATGTTACATTTGCTTGCATAGGGGTATTTTTGAAAAGAAAATTATAATGCAAATTTGAATCTAGGCTAATAGGGATATTTCTGCAAGAATTAAAATTTTGTACCTTCTTTACATTCTTCCTATTTCCCAGCATTGTTGACTCACTCACCCTCCAGTCCGGACACTGGTTCTTTTAGTGCACATGCTTTTGGCACTCGAAGCACGAGATGTGGCTCTTGTCCCTCTAGACTCCAAGTGCAGGTACCTCATTTGCCGCCGGTGGGGTCAATCAAATCTTACGAGTAGGACACTTATTTTTGTAGTGTCCTCTCTCCCTGCACTTAAAACAAGTTATATGAACTTTGAAATTAGACATTGAAAAAAATATACCTTTTCACCCTTAACTCCCCCTAAATTTGTGGCCTTCTTGCTCCTTCGGCAGTGAGTTTGATCGGAGCCACCCGCTCTGATACTAATTGTGGGATCGGTGACATTGATAGAGGGGGGGCGGGGGAAGGTGAATATTGACATATGTTTTTTTTAGAACTTTGTCGATCGTTCATTCTTTCTATCAAGAGTATTAGTACCCAGTGGAATAATAAGAAACAATGAACACAATCAACACGTGGGATTTTTACTTGATTCCCAACCCCCAGAGTTAGTACGTCCAAGGCCTAATTACGGGAAGTGTCTGTCCACTAGTGGTCTCCTTTCCGAAAGGTTTCCGGAGGTGGAGAAACTCGTCTTACAGTTTTTAATACAAGCACAAATAAAGAAAATGATTACAATTTATAAGTAAATGCAAACCAACAAGAATTGACGATCCCGACCAATCCGGAACTTCGAAGCATCGCGCACTTCCACCTGGAGCCTCCTTGGTCGTAGAACTTTGCCTTAGCACTTTAGCTTTGCTTGCGAAAGGTAAGTGCTTCATGTGCAAGCAGACTGGACATTGGAAGGCTGACTATGTAACAACCCGGCCTGTTGACCCGACCCCTCGACCCCTTGGGCGGCCACATTCTATTTTTGGCGTCCCAATAACCTGGCCCCTTTGGTCGTCGACCATCGACCGTCGTTACTCACAAGAACTTCCCACCCCTGGCCAGTGGATTTTTACCTTCCCCAGGATTCGAACTCTAGACCTCCAAGAAAAGTACTAGAGTTTATGAATCCTTGTAGCCAAGTGAGCGGTGGCAAAAATCCACTGGCTAGGGGTGGGAAGTTCTTGTGAGTAACGACGGTCGACGGTCGACGGTCGACGACCAAAGGTCCTAGATGTTGGACCGCCAAAAATGGAATTTGGCCGCCCAAGGGGCCGAGGGGTCGGGTCGACGGGTCGGGTCATTACAATAAAAATGCGCCTTTTTATGTAGAGACATGGCCCATCTTGCCCCATCAGGCGGCTCTCTAGGCCATGCCCTATGGTCTTCCCACACCCGGCGGTGGGTTTTTGCCTTCTCCAGATTCGAACCTTAGACATCCGGGGCAAGTACTAAAGTTCCTTGAATCTGGTAGCCAAGTGAGCAGGCTCACTTGGCTACCAGGATTCATAAACTCTAGTACTTAGCCTGGAGGTCTAGAGTTCAAATCCTGGGGAAGGCAAAAATCCACTGGCCAGGGGTGGGAAGTCCTAGTGAGTAACGGCACGGTCGACGGTCGACAGCCAAAGGGTCCAAGTTGTTGGGCCGCCAAAAATGGAATTTGGTCGTCCAACGGGCCAAGGGGTCGGGTTGACAGGATGGGTCATTACAATAAAAAGGTACCTTTTTATATAGTGACACGACCCCTCTTGTCCCATCAGGCGGCTCTCTAGGCCGTGCCCTACGGTCTTCCACTCCCGGCAGTGAGTTTTTTCCTTCCCTAGATTCGAACCCTAGACCTCTGGGACAAGTACTAAAGTTACTTGAATCTGGTAGCCAAGTGAGCACAGCTCACTTGGCTACCAGATTCAAGGAACTTTAGTACTTGTCCCGGAGGTCTAGGGTTCGAATCTAGTGAAGGCAAAAACCCACTGCCGGGAGTGGGAAGACCGTAGGGCATGGCCTAGAGAGCCGCCTGATGGGGCTAGAGGGGTCGTGTCACTATAGACTATCTCCATTGAAAGGAGAAAATTCAAGGTATATCTTTTTGTTTAGTTGTTGAAACATGTTTAGCGGTGTTATCTATCGATACCTGGTGTGTAGATATGGGAGCCACTGATCATGCATGCAATTCTTTGCAAGGGTTCAAGGAAACCAGATGACTAGCTGAGGGAGAGATTACCGTCTACATGGGCAATGCTACAGAGGTGGCTATTGTAGTGGGATACATTTATTTATCTTTTGATAGGAATAAAACTTTGATTTTAAGAAATTGCCTTTATGTACTTTCATTTAGAAAGAACCTTATTTCAGATTCTAAATTAATTATGGATGGGTATTCTATTTCTTTTAATGACAGAGTTGTAATAAAAAGGAATAGAGAGATTATCTGTTCTGGTGCATTGGTTGGCTATTTGTACACTCTTGAACCAAAAACTCCCACATTGCAAATAAAAATCAATAACTCATAGTCTAATCAAAATAAGAGAAAAGAATCTTTGAAAATGAACCAAACATATCTTTGATATATAAGGTTAGATCATATTAACCTAAGTAGAATTCAAAGGTTGATAGTCGATGGACCTTTGGGTTCATTGGTGGTGGAAGAATTCCCAACCTGTGAATCATGCTTGGAAGGTAAAATGACCAAGAGGTCTTTCAAGGCCAAGGGGTATAGAGCCAAAGATGTGTTTGAGTTGGTTCATTCTGATTTGTGTGGTCCTATGTCTATCCAGGCTAGAGGTGGCTTTGAATATTTCATCTTTTTTATAGACGATTATTCAAGGTATGGATACATTTACTTGATGTGCCATAAGTCTGAAAGTTTTGACAGGTTCAAAGAATTCAAGGCTGATATGGAGAAACGTCAAGGTAACAGTACCAAGACACTATGATCTGATCGTGGTGGTGAGTACCTCTTGGGAGAGTTTAGGAATTACTTATCAGAGGCTAGGATTCAATCCCAATTGTCAGTACCTGGTACACACCAGCAGAATGGTGTGGCAGAGTGAAGTAATAGGACTCTTAGGAGATGGTTAGATCGATGATGAGTTATTCTGAGTTACCAGATTCGTTCTGGGGGTATGCTCTGGAAACGGTAGTGTACATACTGATCTTGGTACCATCTAAATTAGTACCCTCTACTCATACAAAATTGTGGACTGGGCATAAGCCTAGTTTGAGATATATTTAGATTTGGGGTAGTCCAACACATGTGCTGAAGGGAGATGCTGATAAGTTAGAACTCGTACAGAAGTACGCTTGTTCGTAGGCTATCCTAGAGGAACGACAGGTGGTTTATTTTATAGTCGTAATGATCAGAGGGTGATCATTAGCACGAATGCCCGATTTTTAGAGGAAGACTATGTAATGAACCACAAGCCCATGAGTAAGATTGTTCTTGAGGAATTGAGAGGGGAAGTTTCAACTTAAGTACCAAAAGTACAAGAGGACATACCACGAGTGATTGCACCGTGTGTCATAGAGGATACACAAGTAGTACCTCGTCGTAGTGGGAGAGTTGTTAGACAACCTAATAGATTCATGTTCTTGGGAGAGTCTTTGAACTTGGTCTCTCGTGAACATGAACCTGATCAATGGACATATGACGAGGCACTCCAAGATAAAGATGCGGTATCTTGGCAAAGGGCAATTAATTCTGAGATAGAATCTATGGATTCTAACCAGGTCTAGGAGCTAGTAGAACCACCCAATGGCGTAAAAGCCATTGGATGTAAGTGGATCTACAAGAGAAAGAGAGGATCAGACAGAAAGGTAGAGACCTTCAAAGCAAAACTTGTTGTGAAAGGGTATACTCAGAAAGAGGGTATCGATTATGAGGAAACCTTTTCGCCGGTAGGCATGCTTAAGTCTATCCAGATTATCTTATCTATTGCTGTAACGACCCGACCCCTCGGCCCCTTTGGCGGCCAAATCTCATTTTGGCGCCCCAACAACCTAGCGGTCAAATCTCATTTGGCGGCCCAATAACCTGGCCCCTCGGCCCCTTTGACGACCCCTTATGTCATCGACCGTTGACCGTGTCGTTACTCTCTAGGACTTTCCACTCCTAGCCAGTGGATTTTTGCCTTCCCCATGATTCAAACTCTAGACCTCCATGTTTAAGTACTAGAGTTTATGAATCCTGGTAACCAATTGAGCCTGGAGTACCCTCTTCTTCATCATCTTCTCCTTCTTCCTTTATACTTCCCTTGAGGGTGGCGCAAGGAGTACCATCTCCATTTTGGTGGTTGGTACAAGGTGGAAGAAGGAGCATCTTCTTCCTTCTTCTAGGGTCTCGGCGCAAACAAGAAGGAGAGAAAGATTTGCCTTGGTGACTTCGTTTCTTGGAAGATTGTCGCCCACACGATGCCCAAGAATAGGTTAGATCATACAATAAAAGATCAGGAGGTAAACAACAGGTATACTTCTTGTTTGGTTCCCTTTTGTTCTTGCTTGATTATTGTATGTTGTTATTGTTGAGGCAATCGACCCTAGAATGATCGGGAAGATCATGGTTTTGATGTGTGTGTGCAAATATGTTTAAGGTTAGGGTGTTGTGTTGTATTTGATATGTATGATTGAGTTTGCAGGACTTGGAGAATCACACATGGAGAACATATCCGAGGGACGAGAGCCAAGGGAGGAGAGCTCCAAGGGCAAGCCAGGGAGTGGACTTCAAGGGCACACGTGAAAGGTGGCATGGAGGCAAGCTAAGGAATGCTTGTGTGCGCATCCGAGGGATGATAGCCAGAGGAAGAAGACTTCAAGGGGCGAGCCAAGGGAGCATACCTGAAGGCATACGTGAAGGAGAGTGTTTTGAGGGATTGTAAGTGAGTATAGAGGCTGGGCAGTCGACTGCCAAAACTCACAGAGAGTTTTCAGCCTCGGACCAGTCGACTGCCCTGGGGGCAGTCGACTGGTAACCCCCCAAAACTAGCCGTTGGCTGGAATTTATTGCTAGGCCAATTGACTGCCCCAGGGGCAGTCTACTAGTGCGGGTCTGGACAGCTTACAAAGTTGTCATGTTCTCTTATAAAAAGGGGGTTTTTCCACACGTGAATGGTATGGTTTTGTACTGTAACGAAGTGCTGCTCGTGCAAAGCATCCTCAGATCTTCCTCTCGCTCTTCATCGCATTCTGTAAAGAGGACGAAGATGCTTTTGTAAAGGTTCTCCACCTTGAAGGAGACTTTTGATAGTGGAGGTGAAGTAGTCATGTAGATCCTTAGATTAGTCACCCGTTCGGGTGGATACCAAGTAAAAACACTCTTGTTAGCATTGTTCTTGTTGCTTTTCATTATACTTTTGTATTGCGCTAACATCATTGTAGAGAAAACGATGAAAAAGTGCTATTCACCCCCTCTAGAAATGCATGCGATCTAACAATTGGTATCAGAGCTGGTTCGCTTCGGGAGAACTCACCGTCGACCAAAGTACATGAGAAATGTCGTTTCAAGAGGGTTATAGTACTGCAAGGCCTCTTCGATGGGAACGATTTCGCCTACTGGAACGGTAGAATGCAATATTACTTGATGAATGATATTGAAAACTGGATAAATGTTGCAGATGGATTTGATGCACCCGTCGATGAAAGAGGAGAGTCATAGCCTATGAGAACATGATCGAAGGAAGTTATGAAGAAGGTGCAAGCCAACGTAAAGGCCACCACCACACTTCAATGCGGACTCTCAAATGAGCAACTTAACAAGGTGGGGTCATTCAAGAGCGCCAAGGAGTTATAGGAGAAACTCGTTGAACTCAATGAAGGGTCTAACGAGTCAAGACGGGCAAAGAAGGATTTACTAGTTGCCCAACTCCAATCTCTATCCATGAGGACCAATGAGACGGTTAACCAGTTACATGGAAGGGTAAAGGAGATTATCAACGAACTGCATGTGATTGGGGAGAAAGTTGAAAACCGGGATCTCGTTAGGTATGTTCTACAATCCTTCCCGAGAACAACCTTGTGGGCATCAATGGTTGATGTCTACATAGTGTCAAGGGGCCTTTCAATAGTCAAGTTAGATGATTTATTCTATGAGTTTGAATTGCATGAGCAAGCTAATGTTTCTTCCAAAGAGAGAGGTATAGCTTTCGTTGCAGAATAGGAAAAGAAAAAGAAGAAGAAGAAGAGAGGTGACAAGAAGAGGTCAAAGGGAAAGGAGAAAAGTACCACCAACCTCAAGACGACTTGGGATGATCCATCATCCTTGGAGGAAGAAGAGGAGCATGTGTCTCACTTCACACTTATGGGAGTGGACCATCTAGAGTCGTCTGATAATGAGAGAAGCTCAAGCAGTGGAGATGAAAGTGGATCATCATCATCATCATCCGAATCAGAAGCTTCGGTAAGTGAGGTATATAGCTTACCCTCTTCTACTTTGGTTAAGATTATTTCTAGTACGAACATGGATTTAGCTAGATCTAGAAGAAAAATTAAGGATTTGAAAGATGAAATTGTCATGCTTAGAGTAGAATCTACAAAACTTAAGGAAGATTTGCATGCCTGTTCTACCATGTCACATGATCCATGTTTTGAAAATAAAAATAAGGAACTAAGGAAAAAGCTAGAAGACATAACCAAGGCACTTAGAAAGTTTCAAGTCGGCTCTAGTAACCTTGACATGATAATAAATAGTCAATGAGCCGTCTATAACAAGGCAGGGTTAGGATATAGGCCAAAGACTAAGGAGGTAGCCTTTGTCTCACTTATGGGTAGAAATGGTGCATCTAGGAGACAAGGAGTTAAGGGAAACATCAAGAAGGCTTGGGTACCAAAGAAAATTTTAAATGATGCTTGTGGATCAAAAATTTTGGTATGAAAAGAGTGTGTTTTCCATGTTGTATAGGTGAAAGTGAAGGAGGCCTCAAACATGTGGATAGTAGATAGTGGGTGCTCAAGACATATGACCGGAGATGTGAGCAAGTTCACCACTATAAGCTACTTAAGAGAAGGGACGGTTTCCTTTGGAAATAGTGGGAAACTCAAAATAATTGGTAGGGGCACCATTGAGATATCTCCTACAATCTCTATCCACAATGTACTTCTAATTAAAGATATGAAGTTTAATTTACTTAGTGTAAGTCAATTATGTGATGCGGGCTATAGGGTTGAATTTCATGCTAGAACATGCCTAATTAAGCAAAATGGATCGGAAAATGTCATGCTAGAAGGGTATAGGGAGGCTAACCTTTACTATCTTGATCTTACTTATGATTCTAACAAGTTGCCTAAGTGTCTCATGTCTAAAGAAGAAGAAGGGTGGTTGTGGCACCGAAGACTTGGGCACGTCAACATGAGGAGCATTGCAAGAGTGGTCAAGGAAGAGTTGGTGAAGGGGCTACCTATGATCAAGTATGAGAAGACCAAGATGTGTGATGCATGCCAAGAGGGTAAGCAATCAAAATCATCACACAAAGGTAAAACTTTAACTAGTACTACCTTGCCTTTAGAACTATTACACATTGACCTTTTTGATTGTCATGGTAGTCCCTCACTAGTAGGGGCTAAATATTATTTGGTAATAGTAGACGATTTTTCTAGATTTACATGGGTGTTCTACATGAAACATAAGGACGATACTTTAGAAATCTTTATAGGCTTTAGTAAGAGGGTTGAAAATGAGAAACATCTCAAAATCAACCGCATTAGGAGTGACTATGGTGGGGAGTTCCAAAACTCAAACTTCTCATAATTTTGTGTAGAAAATGGGTATAAGCATGAATTTTCATGCCCAAGGACTCCTCAACAAAATGGGGTAGTATAGAGGAGAAACAGAGCCCTACAAGAAGTAGCTAGGACTATGCTTAATGCATATTCCCTTCCTAGCTATTTTTGGGCCGAAGCGGTAAATACCGCTTGTTACATTCAAAATCGGGTTTTAATGCATAGGTTCTTAGGTAAAACTCCATTTGAGTTGAGGAATGGGAGAATTCCACAAGTCCACTACTTTAGGGTGTTTGGATGTAAGGTTTATATTCTAAATACCAAGGATGACTGAAAGTGGCCTAATACTAGTGTCACAAGTGAGCCTCAAATTTAGATATTTATAAACTAAAAACCCTTGGCTAACAAAGTTAGAATGTAGAATAGGGGCCTCGGGTCGTATTTTTTCAAGGATTAGTTGTGAGTGTTTAATTCAAGTTTGAAAGTTATTTATCGTTTAATGATTTGGGTTTTCTAGATAAAATGGGGGTTTTTGGCGATAAGGAAATGACAATATGAAATATAATGAACTTAGCTACAGCATGGAATAAATTTGGAAGTTCCAAGAACTAGTGTTATCCTTTGGAAAAACTAAGCAATTTGACTTCAAACTATTGAATTGAAATTAAAGAACTAATTGCAGGAAATTAATTGCAAGGAAATGAATTACAGAAATTGAAAGCTAAAGCAAAACAATTCTTAAGAACTTGAATTGGAGTATAGTTGAGAACAAACTAAACAACTTGAAGACATAAATGCTTGGAACCAAAATATTATCCTAATTAAACATCAAATCAGTTTATCACAAGACTTCCCTTTGCCGTCACACAAAGGATGAGCTATGAACCCCCTAGCTCAAAAACCAACGAAGACAAGCTTCCTTACTCAGTTGTTGTGAATTTGGCTATTCTGCTCTTCCTGATCGGTCAACAGACCGATCAGGTCCTCTTCTGATCGGTCATGGGACCGATCAGATGCATCTCTGTCCAATCGTGGTGAACGATCAGTAGCTGATAGACCGTCCCCAATCTCTACCTTCTCAATCGGCTGGATAACGATCGAACTCCAAAACCTTCAACACGCCTTCGAGAACCCCCCTCCAGCTTCAACAACTCCGGACGACAAAATCCAATGATCAACAAGGATCGATCGGCAGGCACAGTAACTCCGGTAAAACCCTCACCGTAGCTCTGCCTACTCAGAGATTTGGGTTAGCCATCTAAACAGAAAGCATACCTCATTGATCTAAACCCTTGAGAAGAACAAATTTGGTGTGGTCGCGCACGCGATCTGAGAAGAAAACTAGGAGGAAATTGATAAAGAAATGAAGAACTCGATGAACTCTACACTACTCTGATCTATGATCTGCGACCTCGCGATGACGAAGAGCTGGAGAGGGAATTCCCAATTTAAATCCTCCTTTTGAATTTTGGACGACTGAGATCGTTCTGGCTTCATCCAACGGTCGAATCTCTTCAAATCTGAACCATACCTTCCAGATCTTGATCAAGGGTCAGGATTCGCTCTTCCTCAGCTGGGATCGTTCAGATCTGCAATGGATGGCTCAGATCACTCTGATCTTTGAATGGACAGTTTAGGCTCCTCTTAAGCTTTATCCAACAAATGGATGACCTCTGATTGGGACCAAATCTTCATATCTTGATCTGTGGTCTAGATTAACTCTAACTTGAGCTCTGATTGGTCAGCAGATGATAGATGGATCAGATCTAGCCGTTTCTTTATCAGACGGCCCACATTGATCCGATGCTTGATCACCTTGATCCGGATCTAATTCTGACTCAAGTTTGATCCAATCAGATCTAGGTCCATGATCATTTGAAGCCTACAAAATGATATTCAAATTTAGTGCCAAAATATCTCAAATATATAAAGAATTGTATCCAAAAACAAAATAGAAAGATTTCATGAAACCTAATATAAATGCAAACTTAAGCATATGAAAAGGGATCAAAACATGGATTTGAGAGCCTAAATTTATCAACAAAATGGTAATTATCAACTCCCCCACACTTACTCATGGGCGTCTCGCACAAGCTAGCTAGTAAACTAAGGATGTATCCCCCTAGATTATTCTCAATCATAGTTAGAAGCAATTGAAAGGAAATTACCTAGGGTTGACAAGTCTCAAAAATTTAAACTCAATGGACTAGAAACTTGTCATTAAATCAACAACTTAGTAACTTCATCCTTCATGACGCATTGAGATGAATTAAACTCAAAAACCCTTTCAAAGGGAGTTTTAGTGGCTCTCTTCCTAAATTCTACATTTTTGATGAAAGTGGAGCTCTCTCCAACACAACCATAGTTCTTGCACTACCATAGGCTTGCTTATTATCTACTCTCCACCATCATTCTTGATTTGGATCCACATCTACAAAAGCTTATTCAAGCAAGTTAGGAAATATGAAATGATAAAATAGAAATAGAAGTTTAATGAACATTGATACTAAAGATTCATGATAAAGAAAGTAAAGAAATATGGTATGATAAGGAAATGTGGAAAAGAAATATGGCATAATAAGAAAATATGAAAAGGTAAGGAAAATGGAAGACTTGGATACCAAAATTGTAACCTAATGTACATTGCCCTTTCATTTTGAATTATCTTGCATATTTCAGAACCCAGGTGAGTAAGGATTGGATAGTGCCTTTAATTTGAATGAAAAACAATGTTAAACTTAGAGTGCTTCTGTGCCAACATATGCTGATCGGTCAATAGACCGATCAGACTTCCCTGATCGTTCTGGAAATTGATCTGCAAATCATCTGACCGGACTGGAGCGCTACTGATCGGACTGGCTACCTTCTGATCGGTCAACAGACCGATCTGAAGCCTCCCTGATCGGACTGGAGACCAATCAGGGCTCGAACAGAACTGAAAACTTCATAAATCTGAAACTGTCTGCCTGAATTTTTCCTCTTCTCAATCAGTAGCTAACTCTTCCAATTCAGCTATCATACTTTGATCACTTCTTTCAATTCACAAATCATCCATCACTCGACTTCCACTTAATGTTTCCTTTCTTTTTTTCTCTGCTTTTCTTTTCTTTTCTGCTGCTATTTTGTTTTGATTTTCAGCTGCTCTCTTTTTCTAATTTTTTTTCCTTCAGCTGCTATCACAGCAATCTTTTCTTCTCAGTTCCTTTCTTTTTACTCTTTCTGACAGATTTGAACATTTTTGAAAAATTTTATAAGGTTCTGGAATATTGCTTGTAATTTGCTTATCTTCATTGTTTAATGCAACCACTCAATTTCATCTTGCCTGGTTCAATTCATATCTGAATTGGCAGCTTCCTAATTCCGATCTTAAACTGCGTTCTTCACTAACCAATTCTTGCAAAATCTTGCATCTCACTCTTGATACAAAACTCAATTCAAATTAGCACACTTTTTTGTAGGTTGTCAATGCTTGATTGTCCTCAAATTTGATAGAATGCTTGCATCCTCCCCCACACTTAAACTTTTGTCCGTCTCGGGCAAAGTAACATCAAGAAACATTAAGGAACCCAAGTCCATGTAAAGATTATGATGAACATGAAGATTAGAGAAAGGAAAAATAAAATAAAGAGTGTATCAAAAATGAATGTTGTAAGAATTGATATGAAAATGAAAGAAGGTGATTCACCTCTATAAATATGGTCCAATTATAGAAATATAGTTTTGAAAGAACCTAAGCAAGTTCTAGAGTACAATCACATGTGTGTATCACAAAAATTTGGCCAATTCCTCACTAGGAAAAAAGAATTCATCTGAAGTCATCAATCTAGAGTCTATAACTAAATAGTACTCAAGCATCCAAGACAGTTCATCCATTGGCTCAAATCCTAAGTTTTAACAACAAAATTTAATTTACTTTCGAAGGACTCTAAAATGATATAGAGAAAAACTAGATGGAAATATTTATTCCAAATCATGCAAGAAACAAAATGCCAAAAGTGATAAAATGGTATCTACAATGACTCTTATTCAATTGACACTACCCAAGCAATTATTAGCAAGAACTCATTTTAAAAGAAAATTACTGCTTGAAAACATGAAAGTGATATTTACAATGAAATAAGAGTGTAAGAAGAAAACAACTCCCCTAGAGCACGGAGCATCCATCTTGGGAGAACTATCCTCACGTAATCAACCTCGTAGTGCATAGATTTCTCCCTCATCAACTTAGCACAAGTAAATTCCGGTGGTCGGAGACGATTTAGGTTCAAAATCCAGTCTTGGGGTAAATAGTTAAAAGTCAAAGTAAATTCCACCCCTCCCACTACATGCTCTTTAGAAGTCCTTCCGGGAGGTTGTAGGCTATTAAGTTTGAGTACCCACTCGAGAAGCCTACGGGACCCTACAAAACCATGAATAGAAATTACCTCCCGCACGCATGTAGGATAAGAAAGGAATGACATATACACAACCTCCATATAGAATGTATCAAGAAATGTGTCACAGCCAACAAAATCATCATAAGGTACCTCTATGGGATTTTCTGAAAAATTATTATCCACATAGGTTGTATCATGAAATGCTTCACATTCAACAAAATCAACATTGGGTACCTCTATTAGTTTCTCACAATTAGTATCTACAAAGGATGTATCAAGAATTTTATCACAACCAACAAAATCAACACTAGGTACCTCTATAGGTTTTTCACAATCAATTTCAACATAAGATGTATCAAGAATTGCTTCACATTCAACAAAATTAATTTTAGGTACCTCTATGAATTTTTCACTAGCAATTTCTACAAAGGATGTATCAAGAAATTTATCACAACCAATAAAATCAACGTACCTCTATGGATTTTTCACAATCAGACTCTACATAAGATGTGTCAAGACAAACCTCACAGCCAATAAAATCAATTTTGGGTACCTCTATGAATTTTTCACAATCAACCGCTACATAAGATGTATCAATAGATTCATCACAACCAACAAACTCAACCCTAGGTACCTTTATGAATTCTTCTATAGAAATAGGAGAAATACTTACCTTATCATGTTGAAGAATACCTGGAGGTTCTACAAGAATAAATGTAACTATGTGCTCCTCCTGGTCATGTAAAGGCTCCACTTCAATCTCAGGTTCTCGTGGACATTCAGCTAAAAGAAGTGATTCTTGGGTTCTTGCTTCCACCATACAAGTCCCTACACATTCAGACATATCCTCTGAATCTTCTAATGTATCAATCAATGTTGGTGGTCCCTGGGGCTCAGTGCAAACCCCTACACCTGTAGAATCATCTGCAACGCATGCTTCATCAACAATATTTGCAACATGCATATTAGAAAAATTAGGACCAATAACAATTATATCATCACAAAATAAAAGACTAGAAGGATCACAAAATAAAAGACTAGAAGGGTCCTGTAGAGCTTCAGAATTGACTTCAATTCTGTCACAATCTTTTCTATCCATCTCCTCCAATTCCTCCATAGGTAATGCATCTTCAGTAGGTATGGGTCGTCCCCGGGGTTCAGTGCAATCCCCTACACTCTCACACCTATCCTCTGAATCTCCTGACATCTCGATCAATATAGGTGATCCCTGGGGCTCAGTACAATCCCCTACACCTATAGAATCATCTGCAACAGAAAATGAATCAGATACAGTCTTCAAATCATCAGCCTCCTCTGTAGCAAACACCTCCACTGCATCATCTGAGCTTGAACATCCTCTCTGAATATCAAATGAAATTTTATCAGCAAATAACTCTACCTCAACAACCTCATCTGAAATACCCATGCTAATGATAGAAGGATCCTCTCTGGGGTTCTGTGGGAAGGGTAAAAAGACTTTTGGCTCTTCCACTTGAGCTGAAAATTTTGGAAATGAATCTTGAACAGGAATTTCAGGAGGAATAGCTGCTGTAGGTGCCCTAATTTTATGGATTTCTACTTCTTCTTCCACCAAAATTGTAAGATCAATTGAAGAAGGACTTAGGCTTGCACTAGGGTCACTTTGAACTGGTATAAAATCAATTTCGGGGCTGTTTTGAGTTGGAAAATAGGTTGTTGGATATTTTTCAAAAAAATCAGCACTTGGAGTGTTTAAACTTGAAACAACTTCCTCATTCCTCAAAGTTAATTCACAATCATGCCCCTTAAGATTTTGAGTAGCTTGAGAAGGTAATTGGCTTGATCCATGGGCTTGCATTTTATTCATTTCACTAACCAATTGTCCCATGTGTCTCTCAATGTTTTGAGGCCTAGAATCATACTCTTGTTGTTGTAAACTTTTTTGTTGTATGATTTGCTCCATAATCTCCCAAAGCTTTTGTTGTTGAGCCTCAAGCTCACAAGAATCCACAAAGTCTCCTTAATGAGCATGGAACTCTTGTTGTACTTGAAATATAGCATTAGGTTGCTCAAAATCATGACTAGGCTGTGAATTCTATAAATAAGATGGTTGGGGCTAATTAAATTGTTGATTCGGCTGTGAAAATTGCTGAAAATTGGGATGGAAGCTTGGTTGAAATTGTTGAGAATTGTAGCTTTGAAAATTCTGAGTTTGAGGTTGAAATTGTTGTTGTGAAGGCTGAAATTGTGGAGATTGAAAATTCTGATTGAATGGTTGAAACCCTTGCGGATTATGATGAAATTGTTGATGAAAATCTTGATAAACTTGCGGGTTCTGATGAAGTGGTTGCTGAAGAAATAGTTGCTGAAAATTCTTAAAATTTTACTGAAACTACTGTTCTGGCTAACTCCAAGGTTGGTTTTGTTGAAATTGTTGGTTTGGTTGCTGAAAATCTTGATAAGGATGGAATGGTTGAAAATTTTGCTGAAAATTTTGGAATTGAGAATAGGGTTGCTGAAAATTCTGACAAGGCTGCTGAAAGTTCTGAAAATACTGATATTCTGGCATGGAACTGCTTGAATGAGTAAAAAAATTTTCAATAGCTTCTCAAACTCTTAAGATCACCACCTGCAGTCCTGGCCACAATCAAACAAAAATGACAGCAAATGTATACAAAACGATAAAGCAAATGAAAATAGAATCAAAGTATATAAATATAAACAAACTCAAATTAAACAAACTCAACTAGTGATTCCCCGGCAACGACGCCAAAAATTTGAAAGTGGCCCAATACTAGTGTCACAATTGAGCCTCAAATTTAGATATTTATAAACTGAAAACCCTTGGCTTGTTGGATCGGGTTGGACCGGCTAGAGGGGGTGAATAGACGGGGAAAAAAATTATGAAAGTGGAGGCACTCGTCTTTAAAAAAGAACTTGGTCGCAACTGAGAACGTTGCTTCCAAGGTAGTGGACGCTCAATAAAAATCTCCTTGTGGCGGAGAAGCCTTACAAAAATAGCACGCTAGAGATTTTACAAGAATGAATAAAATGATTGATTTCTAAAGCAAAACCTCTAAGTCTATTTATAGCCTAAGAGAATAAATCTGGATTGTTGATTGTTGATCACTTTTCTCTTGGCCGTTGATCCATGGATGTAATCTGGATGGTTGATCTTGGATGGGATTAAACTGCATCCATTGGATTTGATTAAAGGATAATGTAACATTATCCTTTAAGTTTTAATTGTTTTAATTAAAACTTTATCTTTCCTCGAGATGGCTGTTGGAATCTCCATGTCGCTGTTGTAATCTCTAAGTAGTAATATCGGCAACATTTTACTGCCATCGGCCTTTAGTCCAAATGGTAAGTGGGTTAGTGTGTGTTGTTGAGGTCTTGGGTTCGATCCTTCGTGGCACCAAATAATTTTCTCTTTTCTTTTTGGGCGCTTGGACTTGTCTTTTTGATTCTTCGTCTTCTGGGTAATTTCCGGCCAACCGGAGTTAGGCTCTCCCGAACCCAACTCCGGCCTTTCGCCCCTCGAGCGTCCTTCCTCCCGGCTTCTCGTCCCTCGGACACCGTGCACGTCCTTCTCGCTCCATCGGTGTACTCTTCCGCAGCATCCGCGCCCCTCGGATTGTACCGAGCCCGTCGGCTCACTTCCCCGCACAATCCTTCTCGTCCGCTACGTCTTACACTTGACTTCCTCCGTACCTAAGCTCCTGCACACTTAGCAGAGGGATTAAAACTAACAGGACCTAACCTAACTTGGTTGATCACATCAAAACCAACTGGGGCACCAACAATCTCCCCCTTTTTGATGTGCATCAACCCAAGTTTAGTTAGGGATAAATACAAACAATAATAGTATCGTAACAGAATTAAGCATAAAAAATTTTGCAATCATGTACATAACCTCCCCCGAACTACTCTCCCCCCTTGATCACAGCAAAAATGGGACAAAAAAATAGGGAAGGGAAAATATAATTAGGGAAGAAGAAAAATTTTAAGTGTGATAACAAATATTCTAAAGAATCGCATTACCACAAATTTTTCAAATTTAAAATGGCATATTTTTTCAGAAGTTAATTCCAATTTTTTTATTGAAAAAAAATAGATTTCAATAAACAATTCATAAAATAATCGAACATTTATAAAAAAATTTGAATATTTTTGTCAAAGTCGAAGATGAAGATATGAGTTTAGAGAAAAATTTTCAGCAATAAATTTGTTTATCAAGTCTGAAAATAACAGATACAAGTTTTTGAAGAATAATTTTTTTTAAAATCAAAAAATACTTTGATTTTTTTTTTAAAATTATAATGAGTTTTTCCACTATATCTGTATCATGAAAAATTAGATCAATAAAAATAAATTATTTATCTATTTTTTAATTTTAATTTCAAATTTTGACCAAAAATATTTGAAAAATATTAACATAACTTTTGTAAAAGAATTCTGCACAAAAAAATTTATCAGTTTAAAATAAATTTTGGAACCCAAAATAAATTTTCATCTACGGGGTTAATCAAAAACTTTGGAGGAATATAATTTCTAGGAATTTTCCTAATCTGGCCCTTATGATTTTTGACATACCAATTTAGATTTTTAGGATAAAAATTCTTTTTAATTCTTAAACATGCAATATCATTTTCTAATTTCTCCACTAGATTCTTCAAATTTTCATTTTCTATTTTTAATTGGTCGGATAGAACAGATGAGCATACAGTGCCAAATCTTTCTTTTAACTCAGAGTTTTCTATCTCTAATTTATTCATCAACTTAAGCATCGATTTTATTACCGAGTAGATTCGAGCAGGTGGAAGTAGACATACCTCACTTACCGGGTCGCTTTCGAAAAGCGAGGTTCCTCTTTCGTCGTCGCTTTCTTCTGAGGTCTCTCCCCCTTCATCAGTGCTCTCTTCTTGATGATTTGCCATCAGCGCAAGTCCCGCGTATTCATGACCTTCCGACTCTTCTGACGAGGACTCATCATCGAGTTGGATCTTCCTTGTGTTCAGTGCGGCGATGTCTGATTTCTTATTCTTTTCTTCATGCAATTCTAGGAATTTCTCCCAGAGCTCTTTTGCCGAGTTGTAATTCTCGATGCGATTAACTTCTTGCGCGGGAAGAACGGCTAGTAGATGAAATTCAGCTTTGCCGTTTGCTTCAAAGTCTGATTTCTCCTTCTTGGTCCACGACTCTATTTCTTTATCCTTGCCGTTGTTGCCTTTAGGAACTGAAAAACCATTTTTCATAATTATTAGCAATTCAATATCAGTTTTAAAAAATACCTGCATTCGGCGCTTCCACATCGCGAAATCCCCCTCAAATTTTGGCGGATAGATTACGGCTCCAACCATTTTTCTTGAAATTGCTGCAGTCGGCGATTAGTCCTTCTACGGCGACCTTGGCTCTGATACCACTTGTTGGATCGGGTTGGACCGGCTAGAGGGGGGTGAATAGACGGGGAAAAAAATTATGAAAGTGGAGGCACTCGTCTTTAAAAAAGAACTTGGTCGCAACTGAGAACGTTGCTTCCAAGGCAGTGGACGCTCAATAAAAATCTCCTTGTGGCGGAGAAGCCTTACAAAAATAGCACGCTAGAGATTTTACAAGAATGAATAAAATGATTGATTTCTAAAGCAAAACCTCTAAGTCTATTTATAGCCTAAGAGAATAAATCTGGATTGTTGATTGTTGATCACTTTTCTCTTGGCCGTTGATCCATGGATGTAATCTGGATGGTTGATCTTGGATGGGATTAAACTACATCCATTGGATTTGATTAAAGGATAATGTAACATTATCCTTTAAGTTTTAATTGTTTTAATTAAAACTTTATCTTTCCTCGAGATGGCTGTTGGAATCTCCATGTCGCTGTTGTAATCTCTAAGTAGTAATATCGGCAACATTTTACTACCATCGACCTTTAGTCCAAATGGTAAGTGGGTTAGTGTGTGTTGTTGAGGTCTTGGGTTTGATCCTTCGTGGCACCAAATAATTTTCTCTTTTCTTTTTGGGCGCTTGGACTAGTCTTTTTGATTCTTCGTCTTCTGGGTGATTTCCGGCCAACCGGAGTTAGGCTCACCCGAACCCGACTCTGGCCTTTCGCCCCTCGAGCGTCCTTCCTCCCGGCTTCTCGTCCCTCGGACACCGCGCACGTCCTTCTCGCTCCACCGGTGTACTCTTCCGCAGCATCCGCGTCCCTCGGATTGTACCGAGCCTGTCGGCTCACTTCCCCGCACAATCCTTCTCGTCCGCTACGTCTTACACTCGACTTCCTCCGTACCTAAGCTCCTGCACACTTAGCAGAGGGATTAAAACCAACAGGACCTAACCTAACTTGGTTGATCACATCAAAACCAACTGGGGCACCAACATGGCTAACAAAGTTAGAATGTAGAATAGGGGCCTCAGGTCGTATTTTTCCAAGGACTAGTTGTAAGTGTTTAATTCAAGCTTGAAAGTTATTTGTTGTTTAAAGATTTGGGTTTTCTAGATAAAATGGCGGGGTTTTGGCGATAAGAAAATGACAATATGAAATAGAATGAACATAGCTAAAGCATGGAATGAATTTGAAAGTTGCAAGAACTACTCTTATCCTATTGGAAAAACTAAGCAATTTGACTTCAAACTATTGAATTGAAATTAAAGAACTAATTGCAAAAAAAATAATTGCAAGGAAATGAATTACAAAAATTGAAAGCTAAAGCAAAATAATTCTTAAGAACTTGAATTGGAGTATAGTTGAGAACAAACTAAACAACTTGAAGACATAAATGCTTGGAACCAAAATATTATCCTAATTAAACATCAAATCAGTTTATCACAAGACTTCCCTTTGCCGTCACACAAAGGATGAGCTATGAACCCCCTAGCTCAAAAACCAACGAAGATAAGCTTCCTTACTCAGTTGTTGTGAATTTGGCTATTCTGTTCTTCCTGATCGGTCAACAGACCGATCAGGTCCTCTTCTGATCGGTCATGGGACCGATCAGATGCATCTCTGTCCAATCGTGGTGAACGATCAGTAGCTGACAGACCATCCCCGATCTCTGCCTTCTCAATCTGCGGGATAGCGATCGAACTCCAAAACCTTCAACACGCCTTCGAGAACCCCCCTCAAGCTTCGACAGCTCCGGACGACGAAATCCAGTGATTAACAAGGATCGATCGGCAGGCACAGTAACTCCGACAAAACCCTCACCATAGCTCTACCAACTCAGAGATTTGGATTAGCCATCTAAACAGAAAACATACCTCATTGATTTGCCCTTGAGATGAACAAATTTTGTGTGGTCGCGCACGCGATCTGAGAAGAAAACTAGGAGAAAATTGATAAAGAAAGAAGAACTTGATGAACTCTACGCTACTCTGATCTGTGATCTGCGACCTCGCGATGACGAAGAGCTGGAGAGGGAATTCCCAATTTAAATCCTCCTTTTGAATTTTGGACGACTGAGATCGTTCTGGCTTCATCCAATGGTCGGATCTCTTCAGATCTGAACCAAACCTTCCATATCTTGATCAAGGGTCAGGATCCACTCTTCCTCAGCTGGGATCGTTTAGATCTGCAACAGATGGCTCAATTGCTCTGATCTTTGAATGGACGGTTTAGGCACCTCATAAGCTCGATCCAATGGCTAGATGATCTCTGATTGGGACCAAATCTTCAGATCTTGATCTATGATCTATGATCTAGATTAACTCTAACTTGAGCTCTGATTGGTCAGTTGATGATAGATGACTCAGATCTAGCCATTTCTTTATCGAACGACCCACATTGATTCGATGCTTGATCACCTTGATCCGGATCCAATTCTGTCTCAAGTTTGATCCAATCAGATCTAGGTCCATGATCATTTGAAGCCTACAAAATGATTTTCAAATTTAGTACCAAAATATCTCAAATATATAAGGAATTGTATCCAAAGACAAAATAGAATGATTTCATGAAACCTAATGTAAATGCAAACTTAAGCATATGAAAAGGGATCAAAACATAGATTTGAGAGCCTAAATTTATCAACAAAATGGTAATTATCAATGTCCTAAGGAAGTTTGAGTCAAAAGCCGATGAGGGAATTCTAGTTGGTTATTCATCCACTAGTAGGGGCTATAGAGTTTACAACAAAAAGACCAAAGTAATTGAGGAGTCTTCAAATGTTGATTTTGATGAATCTACCATCACTTACCCTAGGAAAGGCTCAATTGATAAGGACATAGAGGAATGTCAACCCCTTGCCCAAAGATTCCAAGACTTACATTTAGAGGGCAATGATCAAGGGGGAGGGAGAAGTACCCTAGAGGATGAGGATCATGTAGTCAATGAACCTATAACTTCTAGGTCCTTGAGACATCATCAAGATCACCCTATCGACCAAGTAGTAGGTGATGTCACTCAAGGAGTAAGGACTAGGTCCTATTTTAGAGACCAAAGTAGTCAAATTGCCATAATCTCTCAATTAGAACCTAAGTCAATTGATGAGATATTAGGTGATGTAGATTAGGTCCTAGCCATGCAAGAGGAGTTAATCCAATTTGAAAGAAGTGAAGTTTGGGAGTTGGTTCCTAGGACCAATGATTGCACCATTGTAACCACTAGATGGGTCTTTAGGAACAAGCTAGATGATCAAGGCAAAATTACTAGAAATAAGGCTAGATTGGTAGCTAGGGGGTTTAACCAAGTTGAGGGACTAGATTATGATGAGACCTATGCCCCCGTAGCAAGATTAGAGCCCATTAGAATTCTACTAGCCTATGCCGCTCACATGGGTTTCACACTTCACCCAATGGATGTGAAGTCGGCATTCCTTAATGGGGTCATTAAGGAAGAGGTCTATGTAGAATAACCCCCCCCCCTCGGGTTTGAAGACCCAAACTATTCTAAACACGTTTACAAATTGAGAAAAGCCTTGTATGGATTGAAACAAGCTCCCCAGGCATGGTATGAAAGGCTTTCTTCATTTCTAGTGTCTAAGGGTTTTTGGAGAGGAACAATTGACCTAACTTTGTTCCTAAAATCTAAGGATAAGGACATATTTGTGACCCAAGTTTATGTAGATGATATTGTCTTTGGGTCCACAAATAATGACTTCCTACAAGAATTCATCAAGTGTATGGAAGATGAATTTGAGATGAGTCTTGTAGGAGAGTTAACTTTCATTTTAGGACTTCAAGTTAAACAAAGAAATGAAGGGACACATGTATTTTAAACTAAATACGCTAGGGAAATGCTAAAGAAGTTTGGCCTAGAAAATGCTAAGGTAGCATCTACCCCTATAGGAACAAATGTGAAAATGGATAGTGATATTGAAGGGAAAATGGTAGACTCAAAGCAATATAGGAGCATGATTGGTAGTCTATTGTACCTAACCGCTAATAGACCCGATATACTTTTTGCGGTAGGTATATGTGCAAGGTACCAATCATGTGGCAAAGGGTCCCATTGGGTGGTAGTTAGAGGATCCTAAGGTATGTTAAAGGTACCCTTAATGTCGGACTTTGGTATCCTAGAATCCCAAATATTGATCTTATTGGATACACCGACACAGACTATGCCGGGTGTAAACTAGATAGGAAGAGTACTAGTGGAGGATGTCAATTCCTTGGGTCTTTCTTAGTTAGTTGGAGTAGTAGGAAACAACCATGTGTTGTCCTATCCACAATGGAAGCCGAATATGTGGCAATTGGTGGTTGTGTGTCTCAACTACATTGGATCATGCACACTTTAGAAGATTATGAGTTACATTATTCCAAGGTTAAAGTCTTGTGTCATAATGTAAGTACAATCAATTTGATCAAGAATCTAGTTCACCATTCTAGAACAAAACACATTGAAGTGAAGCATCACTTCATTAGGGACCATGTGGCAAGGGGAGACATAGAATTACACTATGTTGAGTCAAAGTCAAACCTTGCTGACATTTTTACCAAGCCTCGTCCCGAATTGGAGTTTACATCCTTAAGAAGAGGCCTTGGAATGTGTTTTGTAGAGGTATAGGATGAACTTTAGAGTAACACAATAAGAAAGTGTGCTTGATACATTTGGTTCACTTGTGCTTGTGGCATAGTGTTGAATCAATAAATGTATCAAAATTATTGAAAATAGACCAACCATGGGGAAGACATGTGTTTAATTAATGGATATTTTGCCCAAAGATCATAGTTGGACATTTTAAACATTTGAAAACCATTTCATATCTTATATGTTGTGCCATAAGCTTAAAAGACATATGATTTCAAAACTAGGTTGAGATTTTGATACAAACTTAGTGGTTTTCAAAAATTTTGAACTTTAGTCAAAAGTCAAGCATGTTTGAAATTTTTCATGAAATGATATTTTTCCCTGATAGAGTATCTTACAAGAAACATCCTTGCAAATTTTTATAATTTTTGGAATTTTCTGGAATTTCTGGGAGGTTTCTGAAATTCGGCTGAGAAGCTGAAATTTGCCACTGACAGAGTATCAGTCGACTACCACAGGGGCAGTCGACTGGCACGCTTGATTTCAGCTTGCTAAGTTATTTTTCAAAAATCCATATTTCTCTCATTTGATGCCATGGGTTGGGCTGCTTGAGGCAATCGTTTTGATGGTGTCAAAGGGGAGAATGAGTTGGATTAAGTTAGATTTTTAGGCTTTTAGCTTAAATTTTTGACTTAATTTGGATAACATGGATTATGATGAAAATGGATGAAGGCATATGTTAAGGGGGAGGTTACCTCTTAGGTTTTGCTATGTCTTATATTATTAATTGATATTGCTTTCTGTTAAGTTAGGGTTGCAACTTAACTTTGTTTTAGAATTGAAAATGGGAGAAGACATGGGTTAAGAGGGAGGTCCCTCTTGGTTTCACTATGTCTTGTTTTCAATTGCTATTGTTATTTAATGTTGTTGACTGGTATATTTTATCCCAAACTTAAACATATTGCCACACATCAAAAAGGGGGATATTGTTGAGACAATCGACCCTAGAATGATCAAGAAGATAATGGTTTTGATGTGTATGTGCAAATATGTTTAAGGTTAGGGTGTTGTGTTGTATTTGATATGTGTGATTGAGTTTGCAGGACTTGGAGAATCACACATGGAGAATATATCTGAGGGCCGAGAGACGAGGGAGGAGAGCTCCAAGGGCAAGCCAGGGAGTGGACTTCAAGAGCACACGTGAAGGGTGGCATAGAGGCTCGCCAAGGAAGGCTTGTGTGAGCATCCGAGGGACGATAGCCAGAGG
>JAGFNQ010001517.1:113297-252393 GCA_024364735.1 Boesenbergia rotunda | reverse complement strand
CATCGCATTCTGTAAAGAGGAAGAAGATGCTTTTGTAAAGGTTTTTCCACCTTGAAGGAGACGTTTCATAGTGGAGGTGAAGTACTCGTGTGGATCCTTGGATTATTCACCCGTTCGGGTGGATACCAAGTAAAAACACTCTTGTTAGCATTGTTCTTGTTGGTTTTCATTATATTTTTGTATTGCGCTAACATCTTTGTAGAGAAAACGATGAAAAAGTGTTATTCACCCCCCCCCCTTCTAGCAACGCACGCGATCTAACAGTTATAACATGGACTCGGAAGATAAATACAACAAGTGACGATCCATTCATCGTCTATTTAGCGGCAAATCGGTTAGACGAGTTAGATTGCTTGAACAACAAGTTTGTTCAAGATGTCACTTGAACGGTTAGCACGATGATGAGTCAGTTGCTTGGGAAATTATTCTCCATCCGAAGTTGTTTTAGTTAATAAAATTTAAATTCGGGGACATGGAGTGAATTCCCATGAGCATAACCGAAACCCAACATCCAGTTCCAGGTTCGTGTAAGATAAACAAACACAAGACAAACAAACAATCCTAAGCCTAAATTCTGTAAGTCTACCCGATCTACTAGGTTTTAGCTTGGAGTCAATTCTCCAAGACTTTTCTACCTAAGGTCAACTCCTTAGGGTTTCCCACTGCCTAGCTTTAATAGGACTTTACCTTGCCTGGCTTCACCCACCAGGACTTTTATCATGCATGACTTCACTCACTAGGACTTTTACCCAACTTCACTCACCAGGATTTCATGCCCGATCCTCGACCAGGACTTCGTGCTCAATTCCTTAAACCAGGACGTCAGTGCCCAATCCTCAGCTAGGTTTTTTTGCCCAATTCTCCGAACCAGGACTTCATGCCCATCTTCACTCACCAGGTCTTCGATGGCTTGACAAGGACTTCTTTGTTAGTCATCTTAATCCTGACTAGACTTCTCTCTGCCAAACATTAGGACCTGTTTGGCTTAGTCCTTGGTTTAACTAACCTGATATGGGTTTAATCACTTTGCCAAACATCAAGTCCTGTTTGACTTATCCCTTGGTCAAACTGACCCAACCTGGGTTCTCTGCCAAATATCAGATCATGTTTGGCTAACTCTTGCTCTATCTGATCAAATCTTGGAATATTGCCAAACATATCAGATCTAGGTTTGATCACTCTGCCAATCATCAAGTCCAATTTGGCTAACCTTTGGTCAAACTGACCAACCTTGGGTTTATCCTACCAAACATCAAGTCCTGTTTAGTTTAACCCTTGGTTAGATTGACTAGACCATGGTATATTGTTAAACATCAAAATACTAGAGGTTGACTATTCATATCTGATGCTTTTTTACATCAACAAAGTACTCTGTCACGCAAATAACTAAACAAAATCAAGTGTAGAAATCAAATGCAATAAACAATGCACGATGCAAAATATGCACATGGTGCAATGATATGCGTCACCCCTGACACCAATCAGATCATCGTCCACCTGTCATAAATGAACGTCCGAAAGGGTAGAGCTATGACAACTGTACGCACCCTACTATCACTGATCCTGAGTGACCGATTGGACAGGATGCTGGTGGAGGTCTCTCTCCTACCCCAAGCAATGGGGGAGTCTAGCTCTCATCTTCTCGTGTCTCAGGACGAGAAGGGATCCCTGGCTGCGACCATGCACCGGAACCACCCTCCAAATAGTGGCCATGCGGAGCAATTAGGGCAAATGCACACACTCTATGGCAGCCACTACCCCTGAGTGGATGTGTGTGCATATTCTCATGTAACTGACGATGGGCTCACACTACATAGGAGCTGATGATCGCCAGCATACAATAGTGCAAGGATGGTGCATTACCCAAACACATATAACACCCACCAAGTCCTCACTAACACCTCAGTGTGCTAGGTATAGGTCTGAATCCTATATCATAGGATACAAGTAATCTACTAGGTATACTGAAAAAGTAACCAGTGATCTATAAATATCAAAATGCAAGAGGGAACATATCACTACCTCTATGCACACATATATACACGTAACAACTATTGAGATTGTGTGAAGCTAAAAGGATGATAACCTCAAGGATAAGCAACAGATATCAAATACATGTATACTAAGGCGGATATAAACGACTATTGAGACTGTATGATGCTAAAAGGAAGATAACCTCAAGGATAAGCAACAGATATCAAATACATATATACTAAGGCAGATATAGCATATAAGCTTACTGTTATCTATAACAAACTATGCATAGCAATATGACAATATTTAAAAGATAAGTCAAGGCTACCCGCCTCAAAGTAGATGCTCGTATCAGCAAGAACCTCCCGGCTGATAATCAGCAATGCTAAATCCAATCAATGCTCTGTATCAAAGGCATAATGTTTAGCTACAAAAATCTGTAATTTATAGGATCTTTTTAATTATCATCGTTTCATCTAATTAACCATAATTAAAGGGTTAACCCTATATTATCCCAAATTACCCAACCCGTGTTTAGTCTCCATTAGGTCCAACCCTATTAGATCTGATTTCCCAAAATAAAAACCACTTTCCCCCGTACACCTCACGGCATGAACAACCTCAATTTATCCAATACAATACTGGCATCACCAAAATAAATTTATTCCAACGTTTGAACCAAAACAAATCTCACGACAATATCCATCACATGCAAATCAGGACATCTACCTCTCCATTGAACAACAATTTCTGAAGCTATGAAGCTAACGCTCACACGAAACAAAATTTCCTACTGAAACCAACAAATTAATCCCAAGAGTTCAGATCCAAACAAAGAAGACCATACCAAGATACTGAACCAAATCTGAAGTTTTGATTACCACTCATCCCTTCTACTGATTTACCATGGTAGAAAAGAAGCACCAAACCAAACTTCATTACAGATTGATCTTCATCCTAAAACATCCTTCAACATTCAAATTAAACCAAACCCCTATTGTCAAAATGTATTACTAGAATAGAACTACACCTTACCTGAGATTCGCGACCTTAAACAACATCGATCAGAAAGCGCAAATAGAGATCCTCAGAAACAAATAGGAAATCTCAGAATTCCAGCATCGCAAACCCTTCTCCGATTGCAGCCTAACCTCATCCTTCGTTCGCCTGTGTAAGGTCAGTGGAAGGAGTCGCCGGATGGAGATAGGTTGCGGCTAGGGTCCATGAAAGAAGGGAAGAAAAAGAGAGATCGTGCGTGGCCGGGCTAGGGCACGCGGAGGAGGAGGAATCGGGTCGGCGGTGGCTGCGGCTAGGGCACGCGAGGGGAGGAAGAAGAAAATGAGAAGCGGCTGCTGGCTGCGGCTTCGCGAGTGGAGGAAGAAGAAAAAGGAGCGATGGCGCGTCTGTGGCTAGGGCACGAGGGGAGGAGAAGAAAAGGGTATTATATATAATTAATACTTTTCCTTTTATAACTATATATATATATATATATATATATTCCGAAAATTCATTTTTTCCTAAAATAATTCAAAACCAACCCATCTTGCATCCAATTCTCCCTACTAATATTTCCAAAAATTCAGGAAAATTATTCCAAAATTTTCCCTCTAATTGTATATATATATATATATATATATATACTAATACATATATATAAATATATTATTTTTTTCCCCCGTATTTTACATTCTCCACCACTAATAAAAATTTGGTCCTCCAAATTTCGCTCTTAAACCAAGCAGATACTAACCACGTATAGGTAGTATAAATGCTGAACGAAATCTACTCATGCTTCACCAAATTCTTGAGGAATAAATAACTCAAATAAGTATTGCAGGGGTCTCTCCTAACCCCTGTTTGATAACCCGTATCTCTTCAACCGGTAGGGATACTCATTAACTCCATGATCAAACCTAGCTACCCTCTGGATACTATCCACGTATATCCGAAATGTATACGAAGAGAACTATCAATATCTATCACTAATTTAGCTGAAAATGCATATATGAATCTCATACCGCGAAAGGTCGATCTGTCGATCCGCGGTGCCTCCTCTCTGGCGCCAGCAGAAACTCGACCCATCTCTGGTGGTGGTGGTGGCATCGTCGAATACTATTAAGACGAAACCTGAAACTGAGGCTGAGGCTGCGGAGCTAACCCTCCAACAAGGTGCTGAGGCTGCGAAGCGAACCCTCCATCAGGGTGCTGAGGTGGATACATCGTAGACGGATATGCTGAATAAATCTGATGCTAAGGGATAGACTGCTGTTGAGGTCCTACCTCTAAACTCTGAGCGATAGGTGGGGTATAGCTGGCCTCATATCCCGGCATAAAATAGGCACGTGCTGGAGGGGCAAACGGTGGCTGACGGAAAGAAGACTGTGTCCTGTGCCCTCCCCTCTGAGATCCTGACTGTCCAGAATGTCCACTCTGACTAGCAGCTCCAGTCTTCTCGTTCTATGCCTTCAGTGCACAGTCTCGGCTCAGGTGTCCTGGACGCTTGCAATAGTAGCAAACCGAATGCTCCAATGGACAATCCTCCCTAATATGCTCTTGAGATCCACACTGTACACAGTGTGATCCATCAGTAAACTTCTCCCAATTCTTTGCTGAGACCGGAAGGGTCCTGCAGAAGAACGACCCGACTTCGGGGGTCTAAATGATGCCTCAAAGGTGCTCTCACTGTCGTGCTTCTCCCGAGTAGTCTACGACTGCTGAGTTTGAACTGAGTCGTGTATGACTTGCTTACCCTTCCCCTTATCTCCAAATAGTCTATGCTGGGTCATCTCGATAACAAGAGCTCACTCTAACTCCTCTCGGTAGGATGTAGCAACAAATCCTGACATACGAACCTGAATATACGCGGCTAAGCCCTAGTGAAACTACGTCGTCCTCTCTATGTCATCGGCAACAATATGAGGATAGTACTCTGCTAGGAGGTTAAACTCTGTCTCATACTCTAGTATAGATCGATCTCCCTGCTGGAGATTCAGAAACTCCTGTCGCCTTGCCATTCGAAATGCTGCTGGAAGGTACCTCGCCACAAATGCCACTCTGAAGGTGTCCCATGTGATGTACTGCTCACCAATGATAGTCTGCTGCATAGTCCACCAAGTATACGCCTGCTCCCGCAGATGATAAATGGCCAGCTCGACCTTCTCCCACTCCGAGCATGTCACATATCGGAAGGTGCTCTCTAATGTCCTGATCCAAGCTCGGGCCACGGCCGGATCCGGTCCTCCATGGAATAACGTGAACCGACCCCTTTACGGACTCTACCAGCATCGGAATCCAGGCTTGGTCCACCATGCCACCTGTAGAAGCAGATACTGCAGGGGGCACAGTGGGGAATACTGGTGTAGGGACCATGGATGGAGACGTCGACAGGATCGGAATGGACCCTGCGGGTGGTACTGTAGGTACTATGGAAAAATCGAGGGCAGCTACCGTAGGGTAGGCTGAAGGAAGCACCGGGGCCTAAATCATAGTCGGAGTGGTGGGATATGCTGAAGTAATCATAATCGGGGGAGCAGTAGAATACATCGAAGCCGGCCTCCCAGGTAGAACTGTAGAGTAGAATGGAGCCGGTACTGCCGGTGGAATAGTCTGGTAAGATGGACTCGGTACTGCTGATGGAGCAGTAGGATAAGGTGGGACCGGTACTACTGAGGGTACAATAGGATAAATCGGAGCAGGTATAGGCGTCTCCGATGGAAGAGTAGGGATAACCGGAACCGGTACCACCGAGGTAACTACCGGATGTGTCGGAGCAGTCGCCATAGAAGAAACAGTAGAATATGTTGGAACAAGAGTCTCCAACGGAATAGAAGGGAAAACCGAAACAGATCCTACTGGTACCGGATCTACAGGAGGGGGTACTGCTGCTGACTCGGTGAATAATACCGGAGTGGATATAGCAGGAGTAATAGTAGGGCCTACTTCTGGAATAGGAGGATGGACCCTCTGAGTCTGGGAATCCTGGCCCTTCGGAATATCCTGCTGAGCCTGGCGATGACTAACAGACTCTGCCTCAGTGGGTCTCTCAGGTGACTCTACAGCCTGTGACTCTAAAGTCCTCTTACGTGGCCGTCCCGGACCACGTCTCGCCGCAGGAACATATGCATCCCGAGTCATACCTATTGAATTATATCCGAGTATTACAAACAAGATCAAATGGTTAACTTTACCAATTTAACTATTTGCCACCTGGAGAGGTCCTACCGCTGCCTAGTCCCAAAGTGCAATCACATCGATAAAACTACTCCGAACAAATTCGAAAAGACACGTAAAACAAGTAGACACCGTAAATCCAGAAGTCCTCAAGGTATCCTATAACCTGGCTCTGATACCAAAATTAAATTGGTATCAGATGTACATCGAAAATCCACAAGCCCCCATCAACCTCTAACAATCCCCCCCCCTCAAACAAAGGACCACATGCCCCCACGACAAACGGACACGGGAGCTCACATATCCTTTATTTAAGCTTAACGCACATGGTTAGATCTGGATGAGCAACCTGGCTCTGATACCAAAAATAAATTGTCACGCCCCGAGACCTAGGAGCCACTGATCCAATAGAAAATCGAGCAATACCTCCCCTGTCCGGCGGACAATTTACACATACATACAAGATATATAACCATACCACGCAGTTTAAATGGGCCTCAGGCCTCAAATCCAAAAAGAACAACATATATATGACACTATAATCATAGATCCAAAATACTAACTTACCTGCGCTGCCAGGGGGTAGTAACGAAGCAAAACCGCACACATAGTCCAAATAGGAGTCAAAAGTACAATCTCATAAAGCAAATCCCATACTACAAGTCTACGATAAATCCAGTGCAACGAAATAAACATAACAAGGTCCAAAAATAGAAAGTATCATATGAAAACCATTTCGAATGTCGTCACAAGCATGGGACTGGCGACTCAGACCCTCCTAGCAGATATCAACCTGAAATCAAAAGTATGGCAAGGGTGTGAGTCCATAAACTCAGCGAATATCCAGTAGATATGCATAGCATGTTATAATAACAATAAAAGTCCACGCTAATACAATCTCATATGAATCATAGACAAGGGTATACCCTAAAGATACTGAATAACGGTACATACTTGAATCCATCTATCCTGTAGAGGGTAAAATAAATCCCTATGGAACAAGTATAACATATAATCCAAGATAAACAGGTATCCAGTATATGCATGTCAATCAAGTGCAGAAATCAAATGCAACAAACAATGCACGATGCAAAATATGCACATGGTGCAATGATATGCGTCACCCCTAACACCAATCAGATCATCGTCCACCTGTCATAAATGAGTGTCCGAAAGGGTAGATCTATGACAACTGTACGCACCCTGCTATCACTGCTCCTGAGTGACCGAGTGGACAGGATGCTGGCGGAGGTCTCTCTCCTACCCCAAGTAATGGGGGAGTCTAGCTCTCATCTTCTCGTGTCTCAGGACGAGAAGGGATCCCTGGCTGCTACCATGCACCGGAACCACCCTCCAAATAGTGGCCATGCGGAGCAATACAGGGCAAATGCACACACTCTATGGCAGCCACTACCCCTGAGTGGATGTGTGTGCATATCCTCATGTAACTGACGATGGGCTCAGACTACATAGGAGCCGATGATCGTCAGCATGCAATAGTGCAAGGATGGTGCATGACCCAAACAAATATAACACCCACCAAGTCCTCACTAATACCTCAGTGTGCTAGGTATAGGTCTGAATCCTATATCATGGGATACAAGTAATCTACTAGGTATACTAAAAAAGTAACCAGTGATCTATAAATATCAAAATGCAAGAGAGAACATATCACTACCTCTATGCACACATATATACACGTAACAACTATTGAGACTGTATGAAGCTAATAGGAAGATAATCTCAAGGATAAGCAACAGATATCAAATACATGTATACTAAGGTGGATATAAACGACTATTGAGACTGTATGAAGCTAAAATGAAGATAACCTCAAGGATAAGCAACAGATATCAAATACATGTATACTAAGGCAGATATAGCATATAAGCTTATAGTTATCTATAACAAACCATGCATAGCAATATGACAATATCTAAAAGATAAGTCAAGGGTACCCGCCTCAAAGTAGATGCTCGTATTAGCAAGAACCTCCCGGCCGATAATCAGCAATGCTAAATCCAATCAATGCCCTGTATCAAAGGCATAATGTTTAGCTACAAAAATCTGTAATTTATAGGATCTTTTTAATTATCATCATTTCATCTAATTAACCATAATTAAAGGGTTAACCCTTAATTATCCCAAATTACCCAACCCGTGTTTAGTCTCCATTAGGTCCAACCCTATTAGACCTGATTTCCCAAAAGAAAAACCACTTCCCCCGTACACCTCACGGCAAGAACAACCTTTATTTATCCAATACAATACTAGCATCACCAAAATAAATTTATTCCAACGTTTGAACCAAAACAAATCTCTCGGCAATATCCATCACATGCAAATCAGGACATCTACCTCTCCATTGAACAACAATTTCTGAAGCTATGAAGCTAACGCTCACACGAAACAAAATTTCCTACTGAAACCAACAAATTAATCCCAAGAGTTCAGATCCAAACAATGAAGACCATACCAAGATCCTGAACCAAATTCGAAGTTTCGATTACCACTCATCCCTTCTACTGATTTATCATGGTAGAAAAGAAGCACCAAACCAAACTTCATTACAGATTGATCATCATCCTAAAACATCCTTCAACATTCAAATTAAACCAAACACCTATTGTCAAAATGTATTACTAGAACAGAACTACACCTTACCTGAGATTCGCGACCTTAAACAGCAGCGATCAGAAAGCGCAAATAGAGATCCTTGGAAACAAATAGGAAATCTCAGAATTCCAGCATTGCAAACCCTTCTCTGATTGCAGCCTAACCTCGTCCTTCGTCCGCCTATGTAAGGTCAATGGAAGGAGTCACCGGATGGAGATAGGCTGCGGCTAGGGTCCACGAAAGAAGGGAAGAAAAAGAGAGATCATGCGTGGTCGTGGCTAGGGCACGCGGTGTTAGTAATATGAGAGAAGTGTCCTAAGGCAATCACCTTATGATTGTAAACATTTATTTTAATAAATGAAAATTCACTATTTGAGTATACATGTTTGTGTATTTGATTGGGATCTTAAACTCATTTACTGAAAGTCCGCAATACAATTCACTGCATGATAGAATTTGTGATGAATTCACAACTAGTGATTATCTCTACATGTACAATTGTGAAGTATTGAAAAATGTCCCTAGTCGATGAATTGATAAATACGGGCACTATCAATTCTGTTGAGACTAGCATGGGTTATTCTCTAATCAGCTGATTCTCACTAGCTGGTGACATTGGGATGTCCGGAGATAAACATGAATGCTAGTTAAGGGAACTAGTTCATTGGAGTGACTGGCTGTAAAACTTCACATGGTAGTCTACATATAGACATGTCAGTGAAGTTCTTACTACAACTTAAGTGCGATGTTCCTTTGACTTGCGGTGTTCAAGTCATCTTGGTCATGGAGACTTATACTTTAACATCTTAAGCAAGCATCTCCAAGGAGGTGTGGACCCAAGATGGTTGGGTATAAGCCGAAGTGTCCGAAGATGTTTGAACAGCCTACAAAGGATTCACCACTCCTTGCGAGGGGATGTATGCCCAAGGCCTATCGTCGGATTGTTACTCGAAGCCTCTGGCCAGAGCATGACATGTTCAGAGTATGAGTCTCTGAAATACATGAGAGTAATTAGAATCCGTTGGACGAGAAAGACATTACTTAGGCTAGGTGTGACGTAGTCAGCCTAGTGGGGACTGACACATATAGACCATGTCCTGAACCAAGTGGGTATAAGATGGTGAAGGGAATGAGGCACGAATCATTAGAGCTGCTGAAGGGTTTCAGAATAATTTCTGAGGTTAACCGTTGATCTTTCGATTAATTGGGGATCATGATGTACTACTAGGTGCCACTCATGATCGTTCTATAATTGATGAATTATAGACGACCAACATAAATCGAAAGCCTATTTAGTCACACGCACTAGGAGTAATCCGAGGGATTTATAACGAGTTGAAAATTAGATTTTCCAATCAAGAGAAATAAGTCGAATCTGAAATTATCAGAGGCGCATCGGAAGCTTAAAATGGCTAAGTCTTTTGAAGGCTTATTGGACGAATTAAATGAGTTTAATTCGCAAGGGTTTGGCTTGGTGTGGCCGGCCAAAGAGGGTGCCCACCCTCTTTGGTTTGGCCGGCCACAATAAAGGAGGGAAACCAATTTATTTGGTTTAAATTATAAAATAAATCAAGCGCGATTTGTTTTATAAAATTATGGATAAATAAATTTATATAAAGAAATTTATATAAAGAAATTTATTTTCATGGAATTTAAAATGAACCATGGATTGGTTTATTTTATAAAATCAATTATGAATTAATGTTTCCATGATGAGAAAAAATTATATAATAAATTTATTCTTTTTATGGAAATTAAAATGAACCATGGATTGGTTTATTTTATTTTATAAAATCAATTATGAATTGATTTTTCCATGATAAGAAAAATTTATATAATAAATTTTTATGAAAATTTATTCCTTAATAAAAGGGGAGATGTGCTTGTTTTATTATAAAGTTAGTTATAATAAAACTTGGCATAACGGAATAATTCATAAGAAAATTTATGGGATAAATTTCTTATGAAAATTTATTCCGTTAAAGGGGAGATTTGGCGATGGAGAGGCTACTATATAAAGGAACCAAGGCAAGGCTTGAATTCCAATTAAGAGATCAAGTAGCAAGCTCTCTCTCTCTCTCTTATTCTCTCCCTCTCTCTCTAGGGTCAGCGCCCTCTCTCCTCCCCTAGGGCCGGCGCCACCTTCCCTTGTCGTGAGCCACCACCAAGACGAAGCGGGTCGCGACTCCTTCCTTCCTTCACGGAATCTTGATTCCGTTACTTGGTGGTTAGTTTCCATCTCTCTCTCTTGATATTTTAGTTGTGCCTTTGGAGAATCTAGTAGTTCTTGTCGGCATGAAACTCGTGGCTTTGCGAAGTCATCCCGAAGAGAACTCGGCGTGGACGCGAATAGAGGCGGAGCTTCCAAGGGACGCTACGGTTGGATCTCGTCCCTTACTTCGAGTTACGCGAGGTATTGAGTTAATTAGTTTACTTTCTGCAAAATTTTAATTTATGATCATGTCCACACATCATAAGGTTGCATGCTAGATACGTGGTTAAAAATAATTTGAGAAATTATTTATGCTAATTCTTCCGCTGCACGTAATTATTTTTTTAAATTACGAACCCGTATCCATGTCAACATGCACCCGGTCCCAACACGCGGAGGAGGAGGAATCGGGTCGGCGGTGGCTGCGGCTAGGGCACGCGAGGGGAGGAAGAAGAAAACGTGAAGCGGCTGCTGGCTGCAGCTTCGCGAGGGGAGGAAGAAGAAAAGGGAGCGGTGGCACATCTACGGCTAGGGCACGAGGGGAGGAGAAGAAAAGGGTATTATATATAATTAATACTTTTCCTTTTATAACTATATATATATATATATATATATATATCGAAAATTCATTTTTTCCTAAAATAATTCAAAACCAACCCATCTTGCATCCAATTCTACCTACTGATATTTCCAAAAATTCAAGAAAATTATTCCAAAATTTTCCCTCTAATTGTATATATTCCTATATATATATATATATATATATATATATATATATATATATATATATATATATATATATATATATATATACTAATACATATATATATTATTTTATTTTCCCCCCCCCCCCCCCGTATTTTACAAGGGTCGCCAGCATGCAACAACACCATAACAAGGCTGATGACCCATCTCAACCACCAGGGAGCAAAGGGTCCTCAGTATGCACCATCTTATGCCTACCAGATTATCAACCATACAACCGTATGATATACATAAGGTACAACAAGTAAACTCTAACCACATCATCGTCTGTACAACTACATGGCATGCACATGTCTAAAACATGTATACCTATCAATCATGTAACTAGGTATACAGGTAAGGTATATCTAGTGATCAACCAATACCAGGTATAAAATAACAATCTCTCTAATGTACATGCAAGCTGTTGGATCGTTGAAGATAGAGGGGGGGGAGGGGTGAATCTTGATCTTTTAAATTCTTTCTTTTCGTTTTCAAAAACTAAAAGAAAATCAGATTAAAGCAACGAAAAATAAAACCAATTTTTAAGCTTTCCTATTAAAATAAATTGTACTCTAAATTTGAGTGTATTTCAAATAACAAACGATATTTACCAAACGACACATGTGAGAAATCGTAATTACCAAAAAGCGTCCTGAGGTTTGGTTTTTACCAAAGGGTGCACCAAAAATTGTCTTCTTCCTCTTATACCTCTCCCGACAACAACTCCCTTTCTCAGTTAACTTTCCGAGTCATCCGAACCACTTTTTCAGAGTTTTCATTTTAAAATAAGAGAGTGTGATTCAGATGCCCCAGTTATTCTCCTTTTTCTCACCTTACATATCTCTTTCTGCCTTGCACTACTCGACTCATCACAAACCATTTATTGTATTTTGCTACCATTGCAAAAGAGGTAGTTGAAAGCGGGAGTGTGCTCTAGAGGTGACCACAAAGTGTCAACTTAACAAAATCGTTGAGGAAGATAGGTGTTGAAAGAGAAACTTCAAGCAATAGTTTGTTTGGTAGAAGGAAGAAAAAGATTTAGTAATGTAAGTATGATTTGGCTACTTAAAATATGTGTATACGGTGAAAAGAAATAGTATAAGGGTTCTTATAGGGTTTATTTCAGCTAGAGCATGTTCTGCTCTGATATGGTATCAGACCTAGTCTTGTACATGATCAACTCTTTCTACTAATTTTTAGTTTGGAGAAGGACTTTAATGGTGTCATGCATTACAAAAATAGGGCTCTCAGAATTTGTTTAACCTTAGGATAAATTCATGCTTGAATACGACCTCGGCCCTGGTAATAGCTAAAGTTCAATGTGGGTCTGCATGAGAGTGGTTTTTGAAGCACACAAAGAGGTTATTTGCTATTGATGAACAGTCAATGACCATAATATCAGATAGACATCGTGGCACTATATCAGCAGTTAGGAAAGTGTACACAAACACCCATCATGCTTTTTGTTGCCATCACATGTCTTGTAATATGGTAACGGATATTGGAAGTAGAGAAACTTTAGGTTTGTTTTGAGCAACAGCACGAGCAAACACAACACTCCAATATGATCTCATAATATAGTCAATGCTTGAAAAACATCGAGATGCCCATAGGTGGCTTCAGAACATTAACCCTAAAAGGTGGGCTAATGCACACTTTACTGGGAGAAGGTACAGATTGCTAACCACTAATTGTGTGGAGAGTTTAAATACTTTATTCAAGAATACACGTGAACTTCTCATAAATAAGTTAATTGATAATACAAGAATAAAGGTAGCTCAATTGTTCTTTAACCGTAGAGAAAAAGTCTCAAAATGGTATGCTGCTTTAACACCTTATGCTATAAAAGAAATGGATTCAAGGAGAGAGAAAAGCTAGAGCATATAAGGTTCACCCGCACACTCAATCAGAAATGGAAGTAGAGATATGGGATGCTTCATACATGATTGATTTGGAAAAAAAATATTGTCAATGTGGGGAGTTTCAAAATTCAGGGCTCCCTTGCTCACATGCTATTATCGTCATCATTCACTGGAACATGCATATACTCCTATATTTTGAGCATTATTTTTATTCACAAAATTGGAATATTATTTACATGAATCATATTTACCCTTGTCGAAGCAAGGAGTTTTGGCCTATGGGTGTAAACAACATTATAGTTCTATGTACCCGTAGCCTTATGCAACCTGGTAGGTGAACGAAGGCACTGTTGGGAACGAGATGGCTAGAGAGGGGGGGTGAATATAGCCAATCACAATTTCTTTGCTCTTTTACTCTTTCTCTGCACTTAGGTTAGCCACAGCGGAAGCAATACAAGTATAACAGCAGAAACAGAAATGCAGAGAAGAAAGAACAAACCACACAGTCGCTAACTCAAGGATTTGTAAGGTTCGGGGATAACTTGTCCCTACTCCTTGGCGTGCACGTGAGGTGGGCGATCCCTTGATCGTCGGCAGATCAAGCCCCGGTGAACACCGGATATCAAGTGCCTCCTTCTCGGTGGAGTAACCTCTCCACAAGTTATCTCAGTAGATGAATACAAGATTAAGCACACGAGACGCTCGAGAAGGGAAGCTCACAAAGCTCTCACAGGAATGCAACAAGATCGCTCAAGAACAAAGCAACAGAGAGCACGAACACAGCCCAGCAACAACTTCCCAAGTTTTCTGTCTGTCTCGCCTCGTCTCCTCTGCCTCAGCTTCATCACTTAAGCTCTGCTCACCATCACAAGCTTCATCAGCATCCACTGAGCCAGCCTGAACCCACTGACCTCCCTGAGCACTCAGTCCACTGAAGACTCCCTCTCCAGCTGAGCCTCTGTCAGTCGCCAGCTGCGTCAGTTGCCCGTTGAAACCTGAGAATGAGAAACAGCCAAACCTGCTCAACGGAAAGCCTCCCATTGACCCTCCTTGAGTGTTTGAATCACCTGCTATCACCTGCACACTCCAACAGAGGCTTAGCAATGCATATCAAAATATATCAGCAATGTATCAGAGAATCGGCAGTGAAAACAGACGCGATCACAGCTTCTGACAGCGTATTTGAATTAAAGTTCTGCGCCTGATCGGTCACCTGACCGATCAGAGAGCCTCCTGATCGGTCACCAGACCGATCAGGCTGGTTCCAGACCGATCAGGCTCCGTCCTGATCAATCCCCAACGCTCAATTAGAAATCGTGATTTCTTTGAGATTCTCCTGGACCGATCACCAGACCGATCCCGGGTCGTGGATCGTTCACCTGACCGATCCACCCTTATATTGGGCGATTTCTGAGTTTCACAGTCTAGGCCTTCTGATCGATCAACTGACCGATCAGGGTGTCACCTGATCGGTCAGCAGTCCGATCAGGTCATCACCAGATCGATCAGAGAGCCCCCTGATCGATCTTAGTGAGGAGCCCGCGAAGCTGGATCGTTCAACAGAATGATCTGTACAGTGATCCTAATCGGTCAGCAGACCAATCAGGAGCAGTTCAGCAAGGGAACTCAACCTCACTGCTCGCTCCCTGATCGGTCACCAGACCGATCAGGAGCCAGTCAATGGGTGAAACGCATACTCCCTGATCGGTCACCAGATCGATCAGGAGCAACACAGTAGGTTCCCAACCTCACTGTGTGCTCCCTGATCGGTCACCCGACCGATCAGTCATCGCTGGATCGGTCACCAGACCGATCCACGAAGGAGCAGCATGCCAAAATCCCTGATCGGTCACCAGACCGATCCAGGGACTTAAACTTAGCCCTCCAAGCTAAGTTTCCATCCACCTTAGCCCTCCAAGCTAAGGATTTTTCCATCTAACCCTCCAAGTTGGGAATTTGCACCTAACCCTCCAAGTTAGGACTTTTCACCTAGCCCTCGAAGCTAGGACTTTTCACCCAACCCTTCCGAGTTAGAACTTCATCCAACCTAGCCCTCCAAGCTAGGCACCTGACCCTCCAAGCCAGGACTTTTTCACCTAATTCTCCAGGATGGGAATTTGCACCTAACCCTCCAAGTTAGGACTTTTCACCTAGCCCTCCAAGCTAGGACTTTTCACCCAACCCTTCCGAATTAGGACTTTTCCAACACCTAGCCCTCTAAGCTAGGCACCTGACCCTCCAAGCCAGGACTTTTCAACACCTGGCTTCACTCACCAGGACCCGGCTTCACTCACCGGGATTTCCAACACCTGGCTTCACTCACCAAGACCCGGCTTCACTCATCGGAATTTCCAATCACCTGGCTTCACTCACCGGGACCCGGCTTCACTCACCGGGATTTCAACCTAGCTTCACAAGCTAGGACCTGGCTTCACTCACCAGGGTTTCATGCCCAGTCCCCGATCAGGACTTTAACCCAAATTTGCTTAACCAAACTTAAATCATTGTCAAACACCAAAACAACAACTAGGCCAGACTGCATCAACAGGCACGAATTGAGTCGAGACACAACAGGAAGGTAAAACTCAAATACAGCCGCAGCGAACAACTTGGCCATAATTGAAGGACTTATAGAATGCTGCCAGCCCCAGGTTCTTGTGTTACTGATATATGTATGCAAGAATATTCTGCTTGAAGTATATATTTTATAAGCAGGAGAAGTGAATTTATATATTTTGTATCTAGTACAACAATAGTATTATAAAAAACTAGTTGTAGTTAATGTTATCACTTCGAGAGGTATTTCAATATTATGATACATTTCAGCTTATTTAATTCAATGTAAGCAGAATATGATAATAGATTAGTCCACAATACACGAATAATTTTTGTCAAAAGATAAATTCAAATTTTGAGATTAAATAAATATAAAAATATAAAATATACAAATACATAAAGAATAAATATAAAGGAAGAAATATAATTTATAAATAAATAATTAGAGTTTAATGATTAAAATTATAAGAAAAATATAGAATAGAAAATAAAATAAATAACTATGAGGTGATGGTGTTGCCAGGAATCGAATTGTTTTATGCATTGTGTATTTAGAGACTTTCCAGATATTGTCCGATACTATGATACATTTAAACTTATTTCAAGATTAAACAAATATAATCATGTGTTAATAATACCTAACTATTTCAATAAAAAAATATTTTGTCAAAACTCATAGAATTATATAAGAAATTATCATATAAATAATTAATAAATCATTATTAAATATTATAAAAAATATTTTTAAATAGGAAAAAAATATAAGTTCACATTGGGTCTGAAATCAGAGGATTTCAGGCCCTTTGGTAACCAAAATAGGAATATTCTTTTTCAAATTATAAATAAATAAGTATAATATAAAAATATAGATAAAGATTAAGCAAATATATAAAGAGCTAATGAAAAAATATAAAGATATAAATATAAAATATATAAACTATAAATAAATAATTAGTGGTTATAGATCTTAAATAAAAGAAATAAAAATAAAAGATATTAAAATAGAATTATAAATGTAGAAAAAAACTAAGATAGATAATAAGATATAAAGATAAGAAAATTAAGATATAATGAATGAAATACAAAATATAAGTGTGGACATCACAAAAACCTATAATTGAAATTAAGATATAAAAAAAATACAATGATAAAGAAAGAAATATAAAATATGATTAAATACATACAGTTTATAAAATAAATATATAAGAAATAAATATAATTTAAATAAAAATAAATTTTAAATGTAAAAAATAATTAAGATAGATAATAAAATATAAAGATAAGCAAAATAAAGAGATAAGGATGAGAGACAAAAATAAGTCAATCGCTTCCAACTGATGTTGCATTATTCTGTGTCAACTGATACGATATGAAAACATCATTGATATTCTTTAGAACTAAGTTTAGACACCATAAAAACTATCTCCTAACTCAACTCTAACTAGTGATATTGAGTATTGAGAAATTCAAATAGAATAATGATTGGGAGAGTGAAAATCATAGTGAATGACGTGGCACCTTGCATGCATGATCTTCGACGTGTTCACCGTGCCCCCTAGGGTATTGTTTAATTCGGGGTGATGGCTGAAGGTCGCCGATGGTGTCCAAGCGATAATCGGACGTGTGCATGTAAAGTGCCACATTATGCCACGTCATGCCACATCATTCACTATGGTTTTCACTCTCCCATTTTCACTGTCCCTATCATTGCTTATTCAAATATCCTAGGTCCATCAGTGGGTTCCCACCAAAACCCACTAATGGACCTAAAAACACCTATTGCAACAAATTATGAAATTATGAGTTGATGGTCTGCAGGGAATTGAATTTTTCTATGCATTGTGTATTTAGGGGCTTTCTAGATGTTGCTCGATAATATGATATATTTAAACTTATTTCAAGTTTAAACAAATATAAGACTGTGTTGATCATACCAGAGTATTTCAATTAAATAATATTTTGTCAGAACTTATAGGATTATATAAAAGACTATCCTATAAATAATAAATAATTAATAAATTTTTCATAAATATTATAAAAAATATTTTTAAAATGAAAAAAAATATGAGTCCAGGTTGGGTTAGGATTTCAGGCCCATGTTGTGCCTGAAATCAGAGGATTTTAGACCCTCTATTTACCACAATACGAATATTCTTTTCCAAATTTTAAATAAATATGTAAAATATAAAAATTTAGATAAAGATTAAGCAAATATATAAAGAGATAAAGATAAAACATGAAGATAAAAATATTAAATATATAAACTATAAATAAATAATTAGTGGTTATAGATGTTAAATATAAGAAATAAAATTAAATGATATTAAAATAAAATTATAAATGTGAAAAAGAAACTAAGATAGATAATATGATATAAAGATAAGATAAGATATAAAGAATGAAACACAAACTATAAGTTTGGAGACCACAAAAACCTATAATTGAAATTAATAAGATATAAAAAAACACGACTATAAAGAAAGAAATATAAAATATGAATAAATACATACAGTTTATATAGTAAAAATATAATAAATAAATATAATTAAAATAAATATAAATTTTAAATGTAAAAACTAATTAAGATATGAAAAATAAAGAGATAAGGATGAGAGATAAAAATACGCCAACCGCTTCCAACTGATGTTGCATTGTTCTATGCCAACTGATACGGTATGAGAACTTCATTGATATTAATTAGAACTAAGTTTAGACACCACTAATATCATCTCCTAACTCAACTCTAGCTAGTAATATCGAGTATTGAGAAATCCAAATATCCTAGGTCTATCAGTGGGTTTCCACCGAAACCCACTGATGGACCTACAAAACTCCTATTGCAACAAATTATGAAATTATGAGTTGATGGTCTGCAAAGAATTAAATTTTGCTAGGCATTGTGTATTTAGGGGCTTTCCAGATGTTACCCGATAATACGATACATTTAAACTTGTTTTATGTTTAATCAAATATAAGCCTGTGTTGATCAAACCTGAGTATTTCAATTAAATAATATTTTTTCAAAACTTGTAGAATTATATAAAAGATTATTCTATAAATAATAGAAAATTAATAAATCATGATTAAATATTATAAAAAATATTTTTAAAATGGAAAATAATATGAGTTCACATTGGGATAGGATTTCAAGCCCACGATGGGCCTGAAATCCTCTAATTTCAGGCCTAACGTGGGCCTGAAATCAGAGAATTTCAGACTCTCTACTAACCAAATTAGGAATATTCTTTTCTAAATTATAAATAAATATTTATAATATAAATATATAGATAAAGATTAAGCAAATATATAAAGAGACAAAGAAAAAACATGAAGATATAAATATAAAAAATATAAACTATAAATAAATAATTAGCGGTTATAGATGATAAATAATAGAAATAAAATTAAATGATATTAAAATATAATTATAAATTTTAACCTCATTGATATTCATTAGAACTAACTTTGGACACCACAAATACCATCTCTTATTGGAAGCGATTGGCTTGTTTTTTCTCTCATCCTTATCTCTTTATTTTGCTTATCATTATATTTTATTATCAATCTTAATTATTTTTTACATTTAAAATTTATTTTTATTTGATTTATGTTAATTTCTTATATTTTTACTCTATAAACTGTATGTATTTATTCATATTTTATATTTCTTTTTCTATAGTCATGTTTTCTTTATATTTAAATTTAAATTATAGATTTTTGTGGGGTCCAAACATATACTTTGTATTTCTTTCTTTATACCTTAATTTTCTTATCTTTATATCTTATTATCTATCTTAGTTTTTTCCCACATTTATAATTTTATTTTAATATTTATTTGTATTTCTTATATTTAACATCTATAACCACTAATTATTTATTTATAGTTTATATATTTTATATTTATATCTCATGTTTTTTTATTTATCTCTTTATATATTTGCTTTATCTTTATCTATATTTTTATATTATTGATATTTATTTATTATTTGGAAAAGAATATTCTTATTTTGATTACCAGAAGGTCTGAAATCCTCTTATTTTAGGCCCATGTTGGGCCTGAAATCAGAGGATTTCAGACCCATATTGGGCCTAAAATTAGAGAATTTTAAATCCAATGTAGACTCATATTTTTTTCATTTTAAAAATAGTTTTTAAAATATTTAATCATAACTTATTAAATTAATTATTTATAGGATAATCTTTTATTAAATTTTACAAGTTCTGATAAAATATTAGTTTATTAAAATACTCAGGTATGATTAACATAGACTTACATTTGTTTAAACATGAAACAAGTTTAAATGTATTGTATTATCAGACAACATCTGGAAAGCCCCTAAATACACAATACATAGCAAAATCCAATTCCTAGTAGATCATCAAATCATAATTTCAGAATTTGTTGCAATAGGAGTTTTGTACGCCCATCAGTGGGTTTCAGTGGAAACCCACTAATGGACCTAGGATATTTGGATTTCACAATACTTGATATCACTAGTTAGGGCTGAGCTAGAAGTTGGTATTTGTGGTGTCCAAACTTAGTTCTAATGAATATCAATGAAGTTCTTATACTGTATAGTTGGCACATAACAATATAGAATTGGAGTTGAATAAACAATACTATTTTTCTTAACATACAATTATATAGATGTGATAAAGCTACACACAACTATTTTTTTTACAATACAATGGATAATTAATCCCATGTTTTATAGAACATGTGCCTCAAAAATAAAAGTATTACATCAAATCTCATTTTTGTCATGTCTCCTTCTTTAAAGTCCATCTTCTCATCGTAGAGGAGACATCGAATGTATTGCATAAAAAAAAGGCACAGTCCATGCTAAAAATAACATCAAGAATTTTAAATTCCATATTTTTTATAAAATACTTTTCAATTGAAACTCATCCTCATTTACTTACCTAGATTCTTGTAAGGCATAGTCCACGCTAAAAATAACATCAGGGCTTTCTAGATATCGATGAATAGCCCGGCCCAAGTTGCTCGCGAGTATATTACTTTAGATCTTTTACATATATGTAAGACCATGAATTTAAAATTCACCATCAAAGAGATTTTACACTAAATGATTAACATAGAAATGAATAATGGTTGCTCATTGCTAACCTACCACATGCGGATTCTCCCCTAAATTGAATTTTACAATAGGCATCAATTATCTCATATTTTGTAAAAACCTCTCCATTCAGAATAGATAAGAATGAATGCATATTCAAACCAAAAGGTGCATCCTCCCAAATTAATTGAGTTGTAAACCTGCAAAGTTAATCGATAAGATAATGTATTAAAAAAAAAAGATATATTAAATTAACTGTGTCCTAGCTTACTTTAGGTTCTCCAATTTATTTAGCAGGTAGACCACATCTTTATCTTGATTTTTCTTCTTTGAAGTCATAAAATGCTTCTTCACAATCTACATCCATAAATTTAATAAAAATAATTAATGACCAAAATCATCTTAATTTACCTATTTTACATGCAAGTAAATCACATACAACAATGTCTTGCTTCCTCATTTTGTAGAGTTCGACGATCCTATTTGTTTCCTCCTCTATATCTTTTTCAAACTTGACTTCCATTATAGTGATGGTTTGTCTTTCTTCATCCATATCATCCCCACTAATTTTTCTTTTTCCCTTGTTCATAAAAACATATTCTTGTTCAGATTTTTTTTGTTAAATCCGATACTTTTGATGCAATCCAGAAATTTTTTTTTGGAAGAAGATTTAGGGTTTGAGAGACCCAAACTGAAATTAGACGGTTAAATTGCTTTGAAATATAAGTTTTGAGGTCCTAAGTGTGATTAATCTTAAACTTAAGGGTGTAGGTCTAAATAGGTAAAGGAAGAGGGCTAAATCATAAAATTCCCATATCTAAATTACTCATCTCCTCCTCTCCCCATTCTTGACTTCGCATTCTCTCACGCTCATGCCCATCTCCTCCCCCTCACTCGCCACCATGCCACCCATCCCCGAGGTGAACCATGGATGACCATCGTCAGAGCGAAGTCGGCCACCGTCACTCACCTTGTGCCACAAAGATCGGTAGCCAAGAAAGAGGGAGGTTGATTTCGAGCCACCGACGACCATCTCATGTTGGAGACCATCAAAAGGGGGGTGCCCTCTTCGTTTCTGGACCTGGGATCAAGGAGGACTACCGAGGAAGAGAGGATGGTGTTCTTGAAGGTGGTTTTCTTTAATCGGGTGGATCTCACCTGTTTACGTCAGATTCACATAAAGGTCGTGGCCCACGCCAGATTTCAGGTAAGGTTTCGGTTGTAGCAAGGATTTGTTTCCATGTGAACTTTAGCTTCCAAGATTAGGTGTTGGTTTGGGATTTTGTTCTTCGTTGTGATTTTGATTTTGAATTGAGATTTGTGGTTTAGAACCAGTGATTTGAATTGGATTTGAGTGTTTTTACGATTAGGGATCTTGGTTGTGTTCCTGTTCCGACGTTTGATTTGATTGAAATGGAGCATAGATCTGCGCAGCTCTATTCTTGCTGTGAGTCCATCTTGGGATTGAGATTGTGTGTAGCTTGAATCCAACTGAATTGGAGATGTTATGGGTTGTCGTATGATCTTTTGTTTTGGATGTTTTGGATCTGTTCCAAATTGGTTTCTAACGTGAGTTCTCTTTTGTTAAGGATTTGGATCAGAGGTTGGATATGGGCTGAGATGAATCTAATGCAGCTTGTGTTGTTTATGTACTTATGATGTTCTTAGATGGATTCTTGGTTTGAGATTCACATATTGGTTGGTTATAGGTATGAGTTTTGTTGTGTGGAGTTCTTGGGTTGCTCCTGTTTTCTCATCGTGAACTGAGGTGTAGAGGATTTCTGGATTTACTTTACTGGATTATGGTTGCTTTAAGTTATTATGATTGGAATGGAATTCTAATTTGGATCAGAATTTAAATCTGTGCTTGTGATAGTATGATGTGGGTTTTGTTTTCTTCTTCTGTCTTGTTGTCGTGAGCAAGTTAAGGGATGATTTTGGTTGAATGGTAATGTGGTTGGATATATAGAGATGAGCTTATAGTTGCTCCTTCTGTTGTTTGGAGTGAGGTTGGATAGCTTACTTTCTTTTACTTTACAACCTATGTCAGGAGTTTGAACGGGGGATCAAGACCATGTTGGACCTCATGGAGGATAACCCTTAGTTGGGTTTGATTTAGGAATTATAACTAAATTGAATTTAATTCCAAACTCGTGGGCTAATCATTTAATTAGTAGTAATTAAATGAAATACGAGGATTACGTTAACCCTAATACGATTTAGGGTTTTGTTTAGCTATTTAATAATTGTATGATAGCTAAAACTATGTCCTTCGATACAGGGCATTGATTTGGATTCATCGGTGCTGATTATTGGACGGGAGGTTCTCATTGATACAGACTTCACTTGGAGGCGGGTACTTCTTGCTTGTCTTCTTTAGATCCACGTTATTTTTATGCATGGCTATCTATTATTGATGCAGTAGGCTAATATTGACCTTTATCTGCTACCGTTTTATTATCCTGCTTGATACTTATGCTTGACCTTGGATATGATCTAAATTTTCTTCTATACAATCTCATTTATTTGTTATCTGATTCTGTATAGCATTGGTATAAGCATGAGTATGTGGATAGGGATTAGCATACCAATGTATGGTTGCATTGGTTGATTCTAGTCATACTTGCACGTGTGTCTAGATATGGACTGATTGGATTATTGTGGCATGTCACCTAATATCTGCATTGGTTGATTCTGTTATTACTTGCATGTGCACTTAGATACATGATGGTTAGGTTATTATACCTGTGATCAACCTGTGTATGTTATATTGAGTTATGTATGATGACCTGGTAGGGGCTGCATGTGTTTGAGTCATGCACCATACCTGCACTGTTGCATACCGGCGATCAGTGACTCCCTTATGGTTGAGCCTATCGTCTTCCGGTACATGATATGCACACACGACCACACATGGGTTAGTGGATACTGTTGGGTGTGTGTATTTGCTCTGTTTTGCTCCGCTCGACTGCTCAGGGGTAGTGGTTTTGGAGCGTGGTAGCAGGTAGAGATCCCTTCTCTTCCCATAGACCAGAGGAGATGAGAGCGATGCTCCCTCATATATACATGGGGTAGGGGGTGGTCCCCCGCCTACATCCTGTCCTCTTGATCACTCAGGAGCAGTGATAGCAGGGTGCGTACAGTGTCACAACTCTACCCACTCGGCCGACACAGTATCGCCTATCTCGGTGGCTTGACTGATGTTAGGGTGTGACCATCACATTGCATCATGTGCATATGATGCATTGTGCATTTTGATTGTGATTGCTGCATTTATTTGCTGTACTTGTTTGGCATGCACGTACAGGATATACTTATGTATGGATTGATGACCCTACACTAGCTCGTGTGGTACGAGTCTTTTATGGTATGGATAGACTGATTTCTGGTATGTACAGTCAGTTGTTATTTTCAGTTATGCATATTCTGATATTCCTGTTGAGACTATATCCTGTTGTTTCTGTATAGCTATTTCAGTTGAGCCATGCATATCTTTCTATATACCCGCGGAGTCCTCTTGGACTCACCACCCGTCGTAATATTTTTGTTTTCAGGTTGATAGCTTGCCGGAGGAGCCCAGTTGCATGTCCCGGGTCCCCACGACTCCATTTGGATGAGAGCTTCCGCTAGTTTTGGTTTTCTTTTGATAGCATAGTATATGTTTTGTATTCGTTTTGTTACCGAGGTCTTGTATTGGATTTATTCTCACGGTATTGTATTTTTGAGTCCTCTGTTGGACTATGTGTTGGTTGTCTTGCTGCGTGTCTGCTCTGGGGGCAGCTCAGGTGAGTGTTATGGATTTTTGGTATTGCGATATTTTTATTTTCCATATTTTATATATTTGTTTTGAGGCCTGAGGCCTAATTATAAACTGCGTGTGTTGTATGTATGTGTAAATTGTTCGCCGGACAGGGCAGATGCTATCCGATTTTATATTGGATCAGCGGCTCCAATGGTCTCGGGGCGTGACATTTTTTACCCTTTACATCTGATATTTGTTTCTGTGGGATCATTTAGAATCGATAGAGGGGGGGGTGAATATCGATCGATAATTTTTGAAAAACTGAGAGCAATTACGCAGCGAAAAAATTCAATGCTAACACTGTTATTTTTTACTTGGTTCGGAGTCGCGGTCGGCTCCTACTCGAAGGCCCACGGTCCTTGGCCATTTACGATTGGCAATTCTATATTCCGAGAAAATAGTACAAGTTTGAAGTTGAATACAGAATTAAAAAAACAACAATTAAAACTTTATACCAACGACTGGAGAAGATTGAAGATCAAAGTCACGAGTCGTTGTTGGCGCTTGAGACTTAAGCACGGAGCGTTTGGAGAAGAGCGCTTGAAAGAAATTGTTGGAAGCAGTTGTGTTCTGAAGCAAGGGGGTGAACCCCTATTTATACTAAGTCCTTGGGCGCCTGTGTCGAAGGGGGCGCCTGACACGTGGCCTTCCATGCGCGAATCTCCATCCCAGACTTGGCCATTGCTTATCCCTTCAACTGGGGCACCTGAGCTGACTGGGGCTCCTGTATCAACACAGGCACCTCAGATGCTGATGTGGAGGGTTACTTCGAGTGTGCTTGGAAGAACCCTTGTCTAGGGCACCTGTCACCATACTGGCGCCTGTTCAAACAGGCGCCTGGGAGCAGAAAACCTCACCCTTTGTTCCTACAACCAGGGTTAGTTCCAAAACACAAATAATACATAAATAATATAAGTTTAAGCACAGTTAACAACCTGAGTTGTCTTGGTTCTGACTTTAGGCTTCCGAAATGGAACCCTAGGTCGAACCGACGCCTAGTGTTCCCTCCTACGGGAACGCGTCCTCACCTACTCCTCTTAGGAGAGTTTACCTTTTCGCCAACCGGCTCCTCCGGTTGGACTTTTGCCCAATACACTGGATCAGGTCTTCGTGCCCAGTCCGTGACCAGGAATTATTGCCCAGCTTCACTCACCAGGTCTTTGGTGCCCATCCCTCGACCAGGACTTATTGCCCAATTCCTCGAATCATGACTTCGTGCACAGTCTGCGACCAGGACTTATTGCACAACCCTATGTCTGGATTTTGGTGCCTTGCCCGCGGCCAGGACTTATTGCCCAATTCCTAGAATCAGGACTTCGTGCCTAGTGTACCTAGGACTTTTCCTGCACAATTGAGTAACATTGTTAGATCACAAGATAACCTTAACTTATGAACCCTTTGCCATTTTCAAAACACTAGTTTGATCTTGGTGCTTCCAGCACCAACAATCTCCCCCTTTTTGATTTATGGCAACCAGGTTCATAAAGCTAAGTTTAAAGCATTTAAAGTACACATAACAAGCATGTATATTTTAAGGATAAATATTTACTAAGCTCCCCCTGAAATAGAAATTCTCCCCCTGAAGCTTTCAATGATATGCAGTTTTAAAAAACTAAGTGTATAAATTTTGACTAAGTGTCTTTCGAAACAAACCAAAGCATTTGCACACTTACAATGATTTTTCACTTAAAAATTATTGTGCACTTAAAAAACATTTTTCACTTAGAAGATAATTTTTCATTTAGAAAAGATTTGCAAAACCAATTTCACTTAAACCAATTTTTGAAAAAAAAAATCACTTATACAAATTTTCACTTAACCAATTTTTGCAAAAAAATATTACTTGAAAATTTTCACTTAACCAATTTTGCAAAAACAATTTTACTTGAAAATTTTCACTTAACCAATTGTAACGCCCGCTTTTTTTTTCCTAAAGCGGCGTTATGCTAACATACTTAAGGCATGTAACATCATACTGCAGCGGAATAACTTAAACATTACATATACATGCCCCTACTACCATCCCTAATATAATGACATGGAACTTCACATATGAACATCATGCTTAATCATCATATCATAACATGCTTAACATCATACCATAAGGTTCATATCATATCATACTGGACATCTTATCATATAGTTCCATAAGTCACTATTCGAGCATATAGGTAGTCAAAATAAATTTCTTAGCATAAACGGTTAACACATTTGATTTCATGGGCCAAGTCACCAACACACATATACTTCAGGCCCTCCTGCTGCTTCCTCGTTATCCCCTTGCATGATCTGCGGTATAAGGAAAGAAGACTATAAGCACACAGGCTTAGTAAGACTCTTTCCTACTCACTAAAATCATTCGTCATTCATTCATAATCATATGGAACATAAGCATTATAAACATTTCTATCATAGCATAAAGCATAAACATAGGCATAAATCTAATTGAACATTCTTATCATGGCATAAAGTATAAGCATAGGCATAAGCATAAATAAACATTCTAAGCATGGCATCATATGTGGCATGAACATAAGCATAAGATGTAAATCAACCATAGGCATACTTTCTAGCATATCAAGCATAGACATCGTAAACATTCTAAGCATGGCATGATACACGGCATAACATAACTTAATAAACTTTCCTAGCATGGCATGAGACATGGCATAAATATAAACATAAGATATAAACCAACCTATATGGCATAAACATAGGCATACATTCTAGGATATCATAAGAGCATTTTCTTACCCTAATCATAACATGGATCATTCATTCTCATACATATCTTTTAACATGGAGCATAAGCATAACACATCATTATCATAACATAATGCTTAACATGTATGAATGCAGGGGTGGAATGCATATACATAGGGATGCTTAACTTTTAAATATACTTTGAAAATGCTTAAACATCATCATCATAACATTTGGGGTCCCCGGCTTGTACCACATACATACATCATAGCGCGCATCCCTAGTAAATCTGAGGTAGCTAGCCCCGACCTACTAGGGTAAGGACAGCATAGTCGGTAGTCCCCGAACCGAGGCGTTCTCAAGGAGCCCATCCCTGTTGCACAGCTCCGGTAGTGCCAGAACCGTGGACAGCTACGGTAGTCCATAACCGGGGCGTTCTTAAGGTGCCCATCCCTTGGACCCATACTTGGGTCCGGTACAAGCCCATTCATAAAGTAAAATACTTTGCATGCTTCATCATTCAGAAGACATTCATAGCATACTTATCATGGCATCATTCTTATCATGAAACATGATCATAACATACTTGTCGTAACATCATTCTTATCATGCATAACCATGGCATATCATTCATAAACATGGCATATCATTCGTAAACATGGCATATCATTCATAACATGGCATATCATTCATCAGCATAGCATATCATGTATAACCATGGCATATCATTCATAAACATGGCATATCATTCGTAAACATGACATATCATTCATAACATGGCATATCATTCATCAGCATAGCATATCATGTATAACCATGGCATATCATTCATAAACATGGCATATCATTCGTAAACATGGCATATCATTCATAACATGGCATATCATTCATCAGCATAGCATATCATGTATAACCATGGCATATCATTCATAAACATAAATCACATCTTACCATAGGGTCATTGGGACCCTTACTTGGAATAAATCTTAACTCTTATCCTATTAACCCTTATTGGCCGAAACTTATGGAGTCCCATGGCCATGTGAGAATTCACACAATCACCATCCATCATCCTTATATCATGGCAACACATAAACATAAGTTGGAGTTAAAGACTCAACCCTAACCCTTGGGTCCTTGGGGTTGGCCGAACCATATGAGGCCTATAGGGCTCCAAAAATTCTCAAAATTTATACTTAACTTCTAAACATCATCAGGGAACATTAAATAACATTATCATGATTTTTAACATATTTATAGACATTTACATCATGGTGGCCGAAACCCATAATCATAGGGACCTTGGTTTTGTCCCTTTCCTGTTGGCCGAAACCCTAGAGTGTCCTAGGGTACTCCTAAAATTCCCAAAAATTACAATTAACTTATAAACATCATAAGGGAACATCAAATAACATTATCATGATTTTTAACATATTTATAGACATTTAAATCATGGTGGCCGAAACCCATAAACATAGGGACCTTGGTTTTGTCCCTTTCATGTTGGCCAAAACTCTAGAGTGTCCTAGGGTACTCCAAAAATTCCCAAAAATTACTCTTAACTTCTAAACATCATAAGGGAACATAAAATAATATTATCATGATTTTTAACATATTTCTAGACATTTAAACATAGTGGCCGAAACCCTTGAACTAAAGGTTCTGGGTTTTTGCTTCTTTCATGTTGGCCGAGACCCTAGGGTGTCCTAGGGTACTCCAAAAATCCCCAAAAATTACATTTAACTTCTAAACATCATAAGGGAACATAAAATAATATTATCATGATTTTAACATATTTCTAGACATTTAAAACATAGTGGCCGAAACCCTTGAACTAAAGGTTCTGGGTTTTTGCTTCTTTCATGTTGGCCGAGACCCTAGGGTGTCCTAGGTACTCCAAAAATCCCCAAAAATTACACTTAACTTATAAACATCCTAAGGGAACATAAAATAATATTATCATGATTTTTAGCATAATTTTGGACCTTTAAAACATGCTGTCTGAAACCTTTGAACATAGGAACCTTGATTTTTGTTTCCCTTCAACATTAAATCCGAAACTCACCCATATATCAAGCCAAAAATCATGGAAAACATTGGTAACTATTATACCACAGGTGAGGGAGTCTTACCTTAGATTTCTTGATTTTTAGACCTTGGATGGAAAGAAGAAAGAAGACTTGACCACACCTAGCCCTTAGAACCTTGAGAAGACCTTAGATCTTGGAGAAGGAGACCTTTTGTGGAGTTTTCTCAAGGGAGAATTCCTCCTTGTGTGCTCGACAAGAATGGAGAAGGAAGAGAGGAGCAAATGCAATTGATGGCATGAAGAATGAAACTCCCAAACCCCCTTATTAATCAACCATTAAGGTGGTGAATGCAGAGTTTTCCATGGCCCTTCATCTTCTTCTACCATTTAACCACCATTCACTTCCTTTACTCACAAGAATTCCTTGCTAGGTGAGTTGGTTAAAGCATTCATTGTTGTACAAGAGGTCCAAGGTTCAATCATTGGCCCATGCACCTTTATTTTTATTTTATTTTTATTTTATTTAATCCTTTTTCTTATTTTCGAAAATTTCCCTTTTATCTCGAAAATTCTCCAAAATCACCCATAATTATGCCAATATTCCTAAATAAAATTCTTTTATATTTATATTAATTTTTACCTAATTTATATTAATTTTACCTAATTAATACCCATTTTTGGAGCCCTTTTAAAGCTCATTAGTACCTAGTTTTTCTCAATTTAAATGAGAAAACATGGATTTCTAGGCCCAATTTTACATAATTATTTCTAGGCCCCTCGGAAAATTATCTAGACATGCTCAATATTTTAAGAAAATATTAAGAAAATTTTCCGGGTCGTTACACCAATTTTGCAAAAAAAAAATTACTTGAAAATTTTTGCTTTGCCAATTTTGCAAAAAATTTTGCTTAGCCTATTTTGCAAAAAAATTACTTGAAAAATTTTTCTTAGAGAAAAATTTTGTGCACTTTCAAAAAGTATTTTACTTAAATGATTTTGAGCATTTAAAAAGTATTCTTAACAAAATTTGTGCATTTCGAAATATTTTGCTTAGAAACATGCACATAGAAAAATTTGCTTAGAAACATGCAGTTAGAAAATTTTACTTGGAAACATGCACATAGAAAAATATATTTTTGAAAACAACATCTACACTTGAAAGTTCAATTTTACTTTTCGATAAAAGAAAAAAAAATTAAAAATATGAAAATTTTTACTCTCTTTCTTTTCTTTCTCCCCCTTTGCCACAAATCAAAAAAAATTATAGAGATCTAATTGCAAGTCAATTTTGAATCAGAGTTAGTTAAAAAAATTTAAGTATGTGTTGAACCAACTCTAGTAAATTCAAGCAATAAAAAGGACCAAACCAATTAAACTGAACTTGTTCGGGTCCTGTCTAACCCAGTTAGCTACTTACTAACTGTTATATAACAGTAGCTTTCACTATGGTTAGTCAGGTTAAGTGATATAATCAAGTTAGATCTGTTGGATCGAGAAAAATGATAGAGGGGAGATGAATATCGTTAAAAACTTTTTCGGATAAGACTTAAGAGAAAGTACGCAGCGGAATTAAAAACAAACACGAGGAACACAAGTATTTTTACTTGGTTCGGAGTCGCGGTCGGCTCCTACTCCAAGACCCACGGTCCTTGACTGTTTACTGCGGACAATTCTATATTCACACAAAGATTTATAGATTTAATACAAGAATAGTGCAGTAAGTAAACGAGTACACTTTTCGTTACCGATGCCCTGATGTGGATCGTACTTCGGAGCAGAGGGTCATCGTCAGCGCTTGAACGAAAAGCTTAGAGGCATTGGAAAGTTGTGTGTTTGAAGCCTTGGGGTCGAGCCCCTTTTATAGTGCTCCTGGGGGCGCCTGATTCACTAGGGGTGCCTGACACGTGCCTTCAGATCGGAGAAACTTAATCCACAGCTCGGTCAACGCTTATCCCTTCAGAATCGGCCTCGGAGTTGACTGGGGCGCCCGGGACCTCCCGGGCACCCAGCTTGACTGGGTCCACTGGCTTCATAGCTGATTTTGCTTCGACTCATCTTTGGCTTTGACCTTGGGGGCCCGGGACCTCCCGGGCGCCTAGCCCAGTGTTGTTCCGAAGCGATTCTTGCTTAACTGCTTGATTGGCTTTGACCTTGGGCAACCGGGACCTCCCGGGCGCCTAGCCTAGCTGCCTGCCCCTCTCCTTTGGGGCGTTCTGAGCTACAAAAACACACTCCTTCGGTCCCTACATTCAAGGTTAGTACCAACACAAACATGGCAAGAATATTAGTTAGTTTTTACAGCCGTACCTGTCTTCGTTCTAACTTTGGGTCTCCAAAATGAAACCCTGGGTCGAACCGACGCCTACTGTTCCCTGGACGGTGAGCGCGTCCTCACCTACTCCTCTCAGGAGAGTTTACCTTTTGCCAACTGGCTCCTCCGGTTGGACATTTGCCCGATCCACCTGACCAGGTCTTCGTGCCCAATCCTCGACCAGGACTTCGTGCCCACCTTCCGAGCAGGTCATCGGTGCCTAACCCCTTGCCAGGACTTCGTGCCCAGTCCTCGACCAGGACTTCGTGCCCAGTCCTCGACCAGGACTTCGTGCCCAGTCCTCGACCAGGACTTCGTGCCCACATACCGAGCAGGTCTTCAGTGCCCAGCACGTTGACCAGGTCTTTTTTGCCCATCCCTTTGCCAGGACTTCTTGCCTAGTGTGCCTAGGACTTCTTTCCTGCACACTTAGTAAACACATTAGATAACAATAACATCTTATCTCTTGAACCCTTTGCCATTATCAAAACCCAGGTTTGACTTAGGTGCTGCATGCATCAACAATCTCCCCCTTTTTTATTTATGACAACCCGGTTCAAAAAGTTAAGTTAACCAACATATAAGTAGGTAAAGTACCTAAATTTAATTTCCTCCCCTGGAAGAAATCTCCCCCTGAGTTTTTCAAAAGTTCGTGGGGTTTTAAAAAATTTTCTAAGTCTTAAAGTGATGCGTTTTTCAGGTTTTCAATACTTAGAAAATTTTCAAGAAAAAGGTTTTAAGTTAGAAAACATTTTCTAAAAAATATTTTGAGTTAGCACTTGGAATATTTTCAGGAGAATTTGAAATTTACACTTAGAAAATTTTCAGGAGAATTTGAAATTTACACAGAAAATCTTCACCAAAGATTTAATATAAGTACTTAGAATAATTTTGAAAAAAAAGTAATTTTGAAAATAACTTCCAAGATACTTAGTTTTTGCATTTTAGAAAAATTTCTAATCTTATTCTGAAGTTTTAACACTTAGAAAATTTTCAAACAGTTTAATACTTAGAAAGATTTTCAAATAGTTTAAGTACTTAGAAAGATTTTCAAACAGTTTAAGTACTTAGAAAGATTTTCAAACAGTTTAGGAAATAATTTTCAAATAGTTTAGGAAATAATTTTCAAATAGTTTAGAAAATTATTTTACTTTACTTTTTGAAAGAAAGGAGATGAAAGTTTTTGTAAAAAGATTTACTTTCGAAAATCTTCAAAATTAATTTTGAAGACAAAGAAAAAAAATTAAATTTTGAAACCTTCTTTTCTCCCTTTTTCAATCTCTCCCCCTTTGCCATATATCAAAAAAATATAGCAACAACAATGAGTAGTCAAAATAATATATTGTACTAAACCATTTCTAAATTTAAGCTGGACCAAATTAATCTGAATTTCTCTTTCGGGTCCTGTCTAACCCAATTAGCTACTAACTACCTCTTATAAATAGTAGCTTTCGCTAGGGTTAGTCAAGTTAAGTGATCTGATCAAGTTAGATTTTCTAAGCTTGACAATTAACCTGATTATTGTTTAATTGGTATTTAGTGCCCCAATTACTGCAGATGTACTGACTTAAAGCATCTTGAATCAAGGCAAAGACCTAAGCATCTAACCCATTCTAGGTTATCAATCAAAAGTACCCTAAGGTGCTTGTGAGATGCTGGCTTCTAGATCTATAGGTGCATGCAATTCTAGGGTTAGGGCCTAGGCTATGTCCATTTTATGAAAAAACCCTAGTTTTGAAGGGGGTAATTTTGTTTTTTAAAAAACTAAGTCGGAAAAATCATTTTAAACTAAATAGAGAAAAGTAAGAAATAATTTTGCAAAAAATAAAATAGTTTTTGAAAAATATTATTAAAGCAGCCCTATTCTACCAAGCATAACCCTAACTTAGTAATTGATAAAAAGTAGATAATCAAGTAAACAACTAGCAACTAGATATGATAAGTGCATAGAAGTCAACTGGTCAAAGCGAGGGCCAGCACAGTCAAATCATAGTCAAATACATGTCAACCCTACTGAGTAGGGTTAGTCAAAGAGTCACTAATACAACTGAAAATATCAATCTAAACTAAGAGGAAGGGTCAGGATGATCATATGAGTTGGGATGCCAGTATCAGAATAACGACATCATTTCATTATATCGTGTGTCGTTAGTCTCTCAATCGGCTCTGAGGGTATTCATATACTCAGTGTAACGGGCCTCATTTGCTTCCATGTATTCTGCGTGATTGGCCTCTATTTCCTCCCTGAGACTGTGGACCTCTGTCTAAAGTAGTGCTAGCCTCTCATCAGTCGTCGGAGGTGGGGGCTCATCCATCTACTATCGAATCTCGGCAGCGAGATCTGCGACATCGACCTCTACCTCCTCATCGGAATCAATCTGGGCTCTGGCTCGCTGGTGTCTCCATGATAAAACCCCGGTACCCGAGACATCTATGTCTGCTAGGGAAAAGTTTCTATACCCAATCTCGTCAAATTCAGTCATCGAGGTCATCTCTCCGTCGGTAATATCGAGACCGTGATGATGAAGAAGAGAAGTGATGATGTGGCTGTAAGGGGTGCGTACCCGACCCTGGGTAGTAACACTAGATGATGACGACGTTTTCTAACATAATAAGGAATATGCATTTAGCGAAATAACTAAAAGAAAATAATTAAAAATACATGAAAAATCGATACCGGGTAGCCATCCGGGGAGGCATAGTTGAAGTGGAGCGTTTGAGGGCACGAGTGGGTTGTTCGGGCGCCTTAGGAGGAGAAGAGTTAGAGAAGAGGTTCGTTTTTGGTGTGGCAAATGAAGGGAGTTTCGGTGGCTTTATATAGGGCTTGGTCGGGCGCCCGGGAAGGATCGGGCGCCTGAAGTCAGTCGTATGCTTCCAAAGGTAGCTTTTTGGTGTTGATGCTGTCCTTGGGGGCGCCCGTGAGGACCCGGGCGCCTGGGGTCAGCTGCTATGTGTGGCAGCTTTTGCTGCCTTTGATTGACTTGAAGGTCTAGGCGCCCGATATGTCACGAACGCCTAGCTTAGTTAGGTATTGACAGCTTTTGTTGTCTTGATCGAAGAGAAAAGGGAGGGTGGGGCGCCCGAGGGTCACAGGAGCCCGATTTGACTGTTGTTGGACCATTGACCATTTTGACAGTTTCACTAGGTTTGACTGTTTGACTTGGTTTGACTCTAGTGACCAACCAACAATCAAGACAATTCAACTCTAAATTCAATGTTTTAATTTAACAATATTACAAAAATCAGATTTTGCATTGACTTAAGTCCTAACTATCTCACCCGGTATCTAGTTATCAATCACGTTAACTTATGGGTTTTTGTGAGATAGGTTTTAATAGAAGTAAGAAATTTGTTTTGAAAACCACAATTAATTTAGAAAAGTTAAATTATTTTTGAAAACAATTAGTTTTAACTTTATTTTGAAAAGGAATATTTGAATCTAAGATTAATTGAAAATTTGTGTTAGATTCGAATTTGACAAATAGTAAATTGAATTTGAATTTCAAAAATTGGCTTCCAGGTCTTGGCGAGGCACAAGGCCTTCTTTGGTCGTAACCTTGTTGAATCATCAACCCATTCCTTGACAAAGCCTTTTAGTGAAATTTCATTTTCAAGATTACTTTTTGAGAAATTCTGGTCTAACTAGTTTTGGTCTTGGATCGGTAGCTTCGGCTAGTTTCGCCAGAATGGCTTCCCTAACGTACTATCATCTCACCTCTACCCAATACTATGTTGTTCAAATTTCAGTTAATCGGTTTAGTCCTTAATCTAACCAGTCCTAGGTCTTAGCATGGTAAATTGTAGGAAAATAAATAGACAAGCAATCATGCAATTTTACAATAAGAAAGGAATTTATTTAACTATAAAAATAGTTTTTAAGTTGGCTCCCCCTAGACTAAAGCCACAGTAATGATTATGCAAGATATGAATCTTGTCCTTGGGGATCCAATACTAGTTTGGTCCAGCTTGGTTGTTCAGGCACAGTTTGGGTTCCCATGCCTGAATTTTGGGTCTAGACTGATTCAGTACAGCATAATATGATCTTTGTCTAGCCTTGGTTCAATACCCTAACCCGGATCGATTTAGATCTGACTTCTGTTTTCCAAGGATCATATCAAGACCCTTGGAACCCGAAGTGAATCGTTCCAAGGCTGCTCTAAGGTCCTTGACTTGACTTGTCAAGGAGGAGTTCTCTTTCTCAAGTTTTTCAACTTGAGTAGAGGTTCCTTCTTGAACCTTCTCGGTTAAGGATCTAGAGTCAGCGTCCTCTTTCAAGAGTTTTACTTCCTGTCGGAGAGACTTGACTCGAAGTTTGGCTTTCACCGAGTTACTAGATAAGTATGCAATTAATTCAGATTTTGAATAACCACTTACAGTTATTTTGTCGTCTTCTGATATGGTGAGCTTTCCGTCGTCCGGCTCCGATTCTGATCTGGTGTCAATGTCTTCGGATACAGTCAGGGCGAGCAGGTTTGATTGTGGGGCCTCTTCTTCTTCTTCAGATGAATACTCGTCCCACGTTGCTTGAAACGCCTTCTTCCTTCTTGTCTTCTTGGCTTCTTTCAGATTAGGGCACTCCGATTTGAAGTGTCCCTTCTTGTTGCATTCGAAGTAGATCACACTTGATTTGTTCTTGGATGGTTCAGTCGGATCCTCCTTCTTTCGGCTAGCTTTTCTTCTGTTGGACTGATTCTTCAATTCCTTGTAGTAGTCCCGGGCAAGCCGAACCATCTTGGGTCGATCCCCTTCGCTGTCTTCTAAGTCTGAGTCAGACTCGGGTGCAGGTTGAGGCTTCTTCTTGACCACTTTTCCTGTTTTGCCTACAACAAAAGCAATGCCTTTCTCGGCCAAGATGCAGTTAGTCTGCTCATGTAATTCAAGTTCAGAAAATAATTCATCTAATTTGATTTTAGAAAAATCCCTAGAACTTTGTACGCATCTACCATAGATGCCACAAAGTATTTCTCGGGAACGCGTTAAGGGTATACCTGATCAGGTCACGGTTCTCTACCTTGTGATCGATTATATGTAGACTGTTCATCAACTCCTGGATTCTGGCGTGGAGCTGAGCTACTGTCTCGCCGTCGTTCATTTTGATCGTGTATAACTTGTTTATCAGTAGGTCCCTCTTGCTGATTCGGGTGTCAGAGGTTCCTTCGTGCAATTCGATTAATTTACCCCAGAGTTCCTTTGCACTGTTGAATGGTCCCACCCGATTCATCTCTTCTTTGGTTAGACCACATTGGAGTGTCTGGGTTTCTTTGGCATCAGCTTCGATCTTCCTTTTTAGTGAGGCATCCCATTCGGTGTAAGGCTTTTCCACTCCTTCAACATTTTTCGAGATTTCCATACCAGATTGGATTATAATCCACATGTCCACCTGAGTTTTCAGGTGGACTTCCATCCGACTCTTCCAGTAGGAGAAATCCTCCCCACTGAAGAGTGGTGGTCTGACTGTACTAAAACCCTCTTGCATGGCCATTTAGAGATTCTAAAATAAAATTAACAAAAAACTGTCCCAAGACTTGGTCGTGGATTAGTAGTGTGGGAATAAGATATTTAAAAGAAATTATTGAGTGGTGTTGCACCAACCTCGATTAACGATAAAAATTCAATCGAAAAAGAAATGAAAAGTTTCGTAAAAATCCGAAAAACGCTCAAATTGGCGGTTGCACCAAATTTGAGCTACCCCGCTCTGATACCACTTGTTGGATCGAGAAAAATGATAGAGGGGAGTGGTGAATATCGTTAAAAACTTTTTCGGATAAGACTTAAGAGAAAGTACGCAGCGGAATTAAAAACAAACACGAGGAACACAAGTATTTTTACTTGGTTCGGAGTCGCGGTCGGCTCCTACTCCAAGGCCCGCGGTCCTTGGCTGTTCACTGCGGGCAATTCTATATTCGCGCAAAGATTTACAGATTTAATACAAGAATAGTGCAGTAAGTAAATGAGTACACATTTCATGACAGACGCCCTGATATGGATCGTACTTCGGAGCAGAGGGTCGTAGGCGGCACTGGAATGCCGAGATCGGAGTTTACCGGAGCAGAGTGCTTGAATGAAAAGCTTAGAGGTGTTGGAAAGTTATGTGTTTGAAGCCTTGGCGTCGAGCCCCGTTTATAGTGCTCCTGGGGGCGCGTGACACATGCCTTCAGATCGTAGAAACTTCATCCGTAGCTCGGTCAGCGCTTATCCCTTCAGAATCGGCCTCGGAGCTGACTGGGGCGCCCGGGACCTCCCGGGCGCCCAACTTGACTGGGTCCGCTGGCTTCGTGGCTGATTTTGCTTCAACTCATCTTTGTCTTTGACCTTGGGCGCCCGGGACCTCCCGGGCGCCTAGCCCAGCTACCTGCCCCTCTCCTTCGGGGCGTTCTGAGCTGCAGAAACACACTCCTTCGGTCCCTGCATTCAAGGTTAGTACTAACACAAACAAGGCAAGAATATTAGTTAGTTTTTACAGTCATAGCTGTCTTGGTTCTGACTTTGGGTCTCCAAAATGGAACCCTAGGTCGAACCGACGCCTACTGTTCCCTCGACGGGGAACGCATCCTCACCTACTCCTCTCAAGAGAGTTTACCTTTTGCCAACTGGCTCCTCCAGTTGAACTTTTGTCCGATCCACCTGACCAGGTCTTCATGCCCAGTCCTCGACTAGGACTTCGTGCCCACCTTCCGAGCAGGTCTTCGGTGCCCAGCCCCTTGCCAGGACTTCATGCCCAGTCCTCGACCAGGACTTTGTGCCCACCTTCCGAGTAGGTCTTCGGTGCCCAGCCCCTTGACCAGGTCTTCTTTGCCTAGCCCTTTGCCAGGACTTCTTTCCTAGTGTGCCTAGGACTTCTTTATTGCACACTTAGTAAACACATTAGATAACAATAACATCTTAACTCTTGAACCCTTTGCCATTATCAAAACCTAGGTTTGACTTAGGTGCTGCCTGCACCAACAAGATCTTCTAAGCTTGAACACTTAACTTGATTGTTGTTCAATTGTATTTATCGCGACTTAACTTGATTGCTATTCAATTGTATTTATCACCCCAACTACTCCAGATGCAGTGACTTAAAGCATCTTGAGTCAAGGCATAGACCTAAGCATCTCAACCCAGTCTAGGTTATCAATCAAAGTACCCTAAGGTGCTTGTGAGATGCTGGCTTCTAGATCTATAGGTGCATGCAATTCTAGGGTTAAAGCCTAGGCTAAGCCCATTTGCGTAAAAACCCTAGTTTTAAAAGGGGTAAGTTTTGTAAAATCTAAGCCGGAAAACAATTTTAAATTTCAAAACTTAATAAAAGAAATGATTTTTTAAAAGATATTAAATGCTAATTTTTGAAAAAAAATATGAAAATATAAAAGATTTTTGAAATGAAAATAGAACAGTCCTATTCTACTAAGCACAACCCTAACATATGATTTAAACTGTGAAGCAGATAAATTAGCAGTTAAATAGCCAAAATATGAAATAGATAAATATGTTGTAGTAGTGAAAGTCAACAGGTCAACACAAGGATCAAACCAAGTCAACAAGTCAGCCCTACCAAGTAGGGAAAGTCAAATAATCAGGCATACAGTCAGATAATTAGCAAAACCACTCATGTCTAGGAAGATGGGCTGGGGGAAAAAATGGGTCGGGGTGCCATGACCGAAACATGGACATTATCTCATTGTGACGTGACTGGTTTGCATCACGTTCGACCCGAAGGGTGTCCATGTACTCAACGTGATAGGTCTAGTTTGCATCATGTTCAGCCTGAAGGGCGGCCATGTATTCGACATGATGGGCCTCCATCTACTCTCGGAGACTCTGGACCTCCGTCTGTAATTGTGTCAAGCGCTGGTCGGTAGTCGGTGGTGGAGGCTCTCATAGATGCTCCTCGATCTCTGTGGCCAGATCGGCTACGTCGACGTCTACCTCGTCATCCGAATCGACCTGGTGTCGAGCCCCTTGTAGTGTCCACAATAGAACCCCGGTGGCTGAGATATCTATGGTCGCTAAAGAAAAGTTCCTAGCCCCTAATCTTGACACAGTCCTCAGAAGCTTGTTGACTACAAGTAATCTTCCTATGAGTCTTAGGGTTTGATTCAGACCGAAAGAATTATCTAATAATTAAAAATTGTCAGAAAATAGAATTACTTTCTTTTGACTTAGACTCCCCCTAAATCTGACACAATCCTAGGAGTTCTTGTAGATCAAGAAGAAAACTCCCTATGTGTCTTTCAGGGTTTATCAAAATCAAAAGATTAATTTAAAACAATTTCTGACCGATATTTTGAAATGATAGTATGATAATTTTCAAAGAATTAATTTTTGAAAGAATGGAATATAATAAGTTTCTTAAACATTTTTCAAAAACATATTTTGAAGTGATAGTAATTTTTAAAGCACAAGACTTTTCGAAAAATATTTGAAAAAAAATACTCCCCCTGAACTCGACACCGTCTGACTCTATCTAAGTGCCTTAAGGGACTTTAGTGTTGATCTAAAAGGCTTATGTCTAATAGTATAGGTCAAACAATTTTTTGAAAGGATATAATTTTGAAAATGTATTGTATATAAGCAATTAGACAAGCATGAAATCCATAAAAATATTATTATGTTAAAATATTATTTTGAAAATAGATTTTATAAAAATATCCTAAGAATTTTTAAAACAATTTTGAAATGCATCTTTCAATTTATTAGTCCTTAACATCTCACCTATTCTAAATGTCTCAGTACAAGCAAGCACGGTTGCCTTATGGGTGTATTGTGAGATGCTTGAGTTATTATTTCTTTGAATTAATGTTAAATCTAAGATTTAATTAAAACTTGTGTTAGATTCAAATTTATCAAATAGTAAATAAAAAATGAGTTTCAATAATTGGCTTCATGTCTTGGCAAGGCACAGAGGCCTTCTTTGGTCGTAGCCTGATTGGAGCAACAACCCTTTCCTTGACAAAGCCTTTTACCGAAAGTTCATTTTCAAATTACTTCATGAAAAATTTTGGTCTAACTAGATTTGATTTTGGATCGATAGCTTCGGCTAGTTCCACCGGACTAAACAGCCCAAGTAGGGTACACCTTACCTCACTTGACCTTATTAGGAGGGCTTCTCTAACGTACTATCATCTCACTCCACCTAATACTATATTGTTCAAGTTTCAAGTAATTCTCTTGTCCTTAATTAACCATTTCTAATTCTAAATAGATAATAAAAATGCAAAAATAAAACAAGCAATAATTCATAGAAAATTATCTATGTAAGGTCATAATTGGAGTAACACTCCGGATTTTCAAAGATAGCAAGATTGTGAATTAAATTTTCTAGCGTATCAACCTTATTTTTCAGAATCTCATTTTGTTGTTTTAATTTTCTAAAATTTGTCTTAATTAATCTATATGATTCAATTACGCTATTTGATAAAGGCAAAGAGTGTTTGGGCAAGATATTAACATTTGAGGTAAATACTGGATTTTCATATAAGATAAATTTTCCTTTCTCGATTGTTTGTCCAGTATCCTTGGGGGTTCCTTTTATCGTAGGTGGTGAAGACTGATTCTTGCGAGTAGGACAATGGATTTTGTAGTGTCCCCTCTCCCTTCATTTATAGCATACTATATGGCTTTTAAATTTTGAATCTACCATGTTACCTTTTGATTCCTCATTAGAAGTCTCCCCCTTGATTTTTGCCATCTTCCTTTTGCTTGTTCGGTTCTTCAACATCTTGTAGTAGTCACGAGCCCACTGGACCAATTTTGTTTCATTATTGTCAGATTCCGAATCTGAGTCGGACTCCGATATTGGTTCTGGCATATACTTCTGTGGTTCTCTTGGAGTTTTCCCTGCAATAGAAACTATACTTTCCTCGACCATTGTAGTATCAGTTTGGTCATTTAATCTTAATTCTGAAAAAAAATTCAAAATTGGGTACTGATTTTGTCGCGGCATACTCATCTTCTGATTCTGGTTTGTTTTCGATGTCAGGTATGGATTCTGTCTCGTCGGACTCATCTTCTGATCCTGGTCCAATATCGATTTGGAAGTCGGGTACCGATTCTGTCTCGGCATACTCATCTTTTGATTATGGTTCGAAGTTGATTTCGAAGTCGGGTATTGATTTTGTCTCAGCTACTTGTGCTAGAGCCGAGAGTGCGAGATAGCTTACCTGGCATTCTTCTTCATCTGATTCATCCAATGATCTGGATAGAACCCCTTCTGAGAGTTCGATGTCTGAGTTTTCTTGATGTAAGTTGATCAGCTTTTGCAAAATTTCTTTAGCACATTTGAAGGGCCCGACTAGTCTGAGTTGTTCATTGGTTAGGCCACACTGAAGGATTGCAGTCACTTTAGCATCTGTCTCAATCATGTTGAGTGTTGGTTCATCCAATTTATCCCATGTGGTTGATGATCCATCTTCTGTGGAAAAGATGAAACTCATTTGAATTATCATCCATATGTCCATATGGGTCTTCAGGTGAGATTCCATTTGATCTTTTCAATCTCTGAAATTCTCACCGGAGAAAAGAGGTGGACGGGTACTGTTCCACTCTTGATTGGCCATAGAATTTATCTGAGACAAAATTACAAAGAAAACGAAACTTCGTCCCAAAACTAAGTCTTGGCTTAGTAGTGCGGCAGAAAAAAATAGTAATAAGAAAAATCAAGTGGTGTTGCACCAACCTCGATTAACGAGAAAATTACGAATAAAAAAATATTTAAAATTTAAAAAATCTAAAAAATCGCTCAACTGGTGGTTGTACCAGATTTGGGTCACCCGCTCTCATACCACTTGTGGGATCATTTAGAATCGATAGAGGGGGGTGAATATCGATCGACAATTTTCAGAAAACTGAGAGCAATTACGCAGCGGAAAAATTCAATGCTAACACTATTATTTTTTACTTGGTTCGGAGTCGCAGTCGGCTCCTACTCCAAGGCCCACGGTCCATGACCGTTTACGATGGGCAATTCTATATTCCGAGAAAATAGTACAAGTTTGAAGTTGAATACAGAATTAAAAAAAATAGCAATTAAAACTTTATACCGCGTGACAACTGGAGAAGATTGAAGATCGGAGCCGCGAGTCGTCATTGGCTCTTGAGACTTGATCACGGAGCGTTTGGATCAGAGCGCTTGAAAGAAATTGTTGGAAGCAGTTGTGTTATGAAGCAAGGGGGTGAACCCCAATTTATACTAAGTCCTTGGGCACCTGTGTTGAAGGGGGTGCCTAACACGTGGCCTTCCCTGCGCGAATCTCCATCCGCAGACTTGGCCAGCGCTTATCCCTTCAACTGGGGCGCCTGAGCTAACTGGGGCGCCTGTATCAACACAAGCACCACTATAAGAAATTTTGGATTCAACAACACCCAATAGACAACGGTGTTTTGAAAAACCGTTGTCTTTTTTCATTTAATAATAGTTTTTTCAAAAACCGTTGATGTTGATAAATTTTTTGTGGAAAAAGACAACTATTTCTAAAAAATCGTTGTCTTATGTATGTCGAAGATAACGATTTTTTAAAAACTGATGTCTATTTGCTTGGTTACGACAACTGGTTTTAATTAACCATTGTTTATTTGTGTTTCTTACATGGTAATACACAATAGCGAGCGAGCGCGAAAACGAAAATGCCCGCCGTTTACATTGTAATGAGTAATATTTTAGATAACACATGGTACCTCCCCTTAGTTCATTCTCTTCATTCGCCGCAGTGAGCGACAACGCAGAACCCTAAGGCACCTCAAACTTCCTTGCCATCTTTTCCTTCTTCTCCTTCTTCTGATCGCTTCGCCGATGCTTTATTCCAACCGCCTGGCAGTGGATAACTCTTATCGATTCGCTGATTCTTTATATACGCATAAATTGTTGGTGCCGAAAGTGCCAAAGTCGAACCTATGTTTTAATATTGGCAAAGGGTTCAGAAGTTAAGAGTTGGTTGTGATCTAACAAGCTAATTAAGTGTGCAGGAAAGTCCTAGGTACACTAGGCACTAAGTCCTGGTTCTTTGAATTGGGCACTAAGTCCTGGCCGCAGGCTGGGCAACTAAGTCCTGACGTAAGGTTGGGCAATAAGACCTGGTGAGTGAAGCTGAGCACTAAGACCTGGTCGAGGGCTGGGCACCGAAGACCTGGAGAGTGAAGCTGGGCACTAAAACCTGGTCGGGGACTGGGCACCGAAGACCTGGTGAGTGAAGCTTGGCAAAAGTCCAACCGGAGGAGCCGGTTGGAAAAAAGGTAAATTCTCCCGAGAGGAGTAGGTGAGGGCGCGTTCCCTGTAGGAGGGAACATTAGGCGTCGGTTTGACCTAGTGCTCGATTTGGGAGACCCAAAGTCAGAACCAAGACAACTTTGGCTGTAAAAAATGTTTAATATATTTGCTTCTTGTGTTTGGAACTAACCCTGGTTGCAGTAAACGAAGGGACGATATTTCTGCAGCTTAGGCACCTCATTGGAAGGAGGTGCCTCACTGGGCTAGGCGCCTGTGTGGATACAGACACCCCAGTGCATGGCCAAAACCAAGCCATCGAAGCAAACTGCCACGAAAGCCTTTGGACCAAGTTAAGCTAGGCGCCTGTGTTAACACGAGCGCCCCAGTTAGCTCAGGCACCACAATTGAAAGGATAAGCAATGGCCGTGTCTGCGGATAGGAGTTCACGCAAGAGAGGCCACGTGTAGGCAGCCCCTTCTGTAACGCCCCAAATTTTTGGGCTTGCTTTCGATTATAAAAAGGGCACAAAAATGTCGATATATGTTATCAGATGGTATGACATTTATTTCATAAATGAATAAAATTACATTTTTGATATCATGATTAAATGTTATGTGATTTCATTAGAAAGGATTAGGAATATGTAATTGCATAAATGAGAATATGTGATTGCAAGAATTGGAATATGTAATTGCATAAATTAGAATATGTGATTGCATGAATTGGAATATGTGATTGCATAAATGTGATTTGAGAATATGAGAGTGAATTGGGCTAATGGGCTTTGCAAAAGTGAAAACCAAAGAGGAGCAAAAATATGCTCTTGCCGAGGATCGAACCTTGGAACTCTTGGTAAGCAAAGCCTTGAAAAGCAATGAAGTAACCAATTCACCTAGCAGGGGATTACTGAGAGGAAGGAAGGGAAATTCTTGTTAAGGGTTAGGGAATGTGAAAGGGTGGAGGAAGAGGCTCTTGATGAGAAACCCCTTGGTGAAGGGACACTTGGAGAAGAGGCATTTTGTCTCTTCCCTTAGTATAAATAAGAGGGAGTGCTCTCCCTCTTCAATTTTCGAAATCCTAACTCCCTTCTCCCTCTTCAATTTTCGAAATCTTAACTCCCTTCTCCCTCTTCAATTTTCGAAAATCCCAACTCCCCTCTCCCTCTTCAATTTTCGAAACCCCAAGGGAAGGGTTTCATCCCAAGGGACACTCCCAAGACCCCATTGAAGGTTTGAATCTCTTGCAAGGCAAGAAGAAGTCAAGGACCCCAAGAGCAAGGACAAGCACATACCCTCCGAACTAAGGGTATACCTTAAGGATATTTAGCAAAAGAGGTAAGTGCCCCTCACCTGTAGCATAATTGCTCTTGAATCAATTACATGACTCACATGATGCCCTCTACATGTCTCTACATGTTTTGGCCATCACCCTAACCAAGGGTTAGGGTAGGCCACATGCTTTCCTATGCTTAATAATGATGTTTGCATGAATGTATTATATTGTGTGTGAGTAAAGAAGGCTAGGAGGGAAGGGAAACCCCTTCTAAACCATTCGGCCAACCCTACCCTAGGATTAGGTTCTTAAGCTTAACTTCATGTTATACACTCTAATGAATCTCTATGATATCACATGTGTTGTATGAATGTTCATGATGCTATGTGGCTAAACCCCCAAAGTACTCAACCCTATACTTGGGAATGGATTAGGTCAAATGAATACCATGCATGATAAGGATCTTGTGTAAGATATGACATGCTTGTGTGATCTTGATATGTGACCGGAATGCATGCTAGCCCCATGTCAACTTTCGGCCAAGAGAGAGAGCTCTTGGACCCTAGCCTTGGTTGCTCCCATGAAATGCATGCTTTATACTATGCCAGTTATCATGATTATGAATGCATACATAGGCATAAGAATGAGCCCTTTAGGGCATGAATGAAGAAGGCTTAGGGCCTAAAGAATGCTTCCCTAGAAGGTTGGGACTAAGAGCATACTTTATGAAAATGAAGAACATGATAACTATTTTATTTTATAAGGACTTGTACTATAGACTCTTAAAGCGAGTCAAATGATTATGATACTAGGCTGAAGGACTTTTGAGAAGGCCTAGTAAACCCTAGTGGTTCAGGATTAGCTACCTCGTTCCTATTCAGGGGCGCGCGCAAAACATGAAGTACAAGCCGGGCCCTAATGATTATGCTATGTTCAAGTATTATGTTTATATGTTTTCAAAAGAACCTTCTTATGAAGTTAACATGCTTAGATGTTTAACATGCTTAAATGCTTACCATGCTTGAATGTGATATATTCTATTACCTTTTCATGATATCCGGTTTTGTGAGTAGGACAGGGTCTTACTAAGCTATTGCTTATCGTTTAGTGTTTTCCCTTATGCTACAGATAAAGGACGCTAAACTATGGAGGCTGCGGGAGAAGGGCAAGTGTGTGTGTGATAGTACTGGTGGATAAAAAGGATCTTGCTCTTAGTTGCTTCAAGTTTTGGAACTTGCCATGTTAAACCCATGTTATGTTTTTTTTTTATATACATGCTATGTTTGAAGATGAATACTTGATGTCCATGCTTGGTTGAATGTTCTGAAAAATAATTATGCTTCCGCTACATGAACCTTGCATGCTTTAATGTTACATGTGCTCATGCATAGATTAGATACAAAAGAAAAATAGGAATGCATACGTGTAGTTGTAATGTATGAAAATTAAAGTAGCGCCGCTGAATCCCTAGGGGATTAAGGGCGGGCGTTACACCTTCAACACAAGCGCCCAGGCGACCACTATAAAAGGGGGTTCACCCCCAAGGCTTCGATACAATTTTTAAATTTCCCTCTCAACACTTTTGCTCATGCGCTATGCTCCGACACGCTCTGCACTCGCGATTCAAGTGCCGACGACGACCCACTGCTCCGAGATTCCATCCACTCCGATCGTCGGTAACAGCTTAAATTTCTTAAGTGTTGTAACTTCCTTTTTAATTCTATATATGTAATCCAAATTGTAAACATTCTTCGAATATAGAATTGCCCATCGTAAATGGTCAAAGACCGTGGGCCTTTGTGTAGGAGCCGACCGCGACTCCGAACTAAATAAAACAAACGGTGTCAGCGACTTTGTTTTACTCTTTCCGCTGCGTAATTTCTCTTAATTGCCCGAAATTTTTCGATCGATATTCACCCGCCCCCTCTATTGATTTACTCTAATCCAACAAGTGGTATCATAGCGGGTGACTCAAACTTGGCGCAACCACCAGTTTGAGAATTTTTTTCAGATTTATGAATTTTAAATTTTTTTTCTTTTCGCTCGAATTTTCTCGTTAATCGAGATTGGTGCAACACCACTCGATATTTTTCCGTTATTAATATTTTTCCCGCACTGCTAATCCAAGACCTAAGTCTTAGGACAAGTTTTTTTGTAATTTTTCAGAAAATTTTAATGGCCAACCAAGAGTGGAACAATACTCATCCACCGGTATTCTCTAGGTAGAATTTTGATTTTTGGAGAAGTCAAATAGAACTCAATCTGAAGGCCCATATGGACATATGGATGATCATTCAAACAGGGTTCTCCCTCCCTACTGAAGATGAACTATCAATTGCGTGGGACAAACTGGATGAACGAACGCTCAACCAAATTGAGACAGATGCAAGGGTAACTGCAAATCTTCAGTGTGGTCTAACCAACGAACAACTCAAGCTAGTTGGCTCATTTGGATGTGCCAGAGAGATTTGGGAGAAATTGATTAACCTGTATCAAGACAACTCAGATGAGAAAGATCAGGTAAGTTATGTTGCATTCTCGGCTCAAGCTCAAATAACCGAGCCAGATTCGGCACCTGACTTCGACTTCGGATCAAAAGATGAGTTAGAATCTGTACCTGACTGTCAATTCGAGCTAGAGTTAGAGGACGAATTGACTGAGTCGATAACCAATTTTGAATCCTTTTCAAAATTACAATTAAATAATCAAACTGATACTGTAATGGTCGAGGAAGGGATAGTTTCTATTGCAGAGAAAAATCCAGGAGAACCACCCAAGGAGAAGCTTTAACCAGCACCCGAGTTCGACTCAGACTCGGAATCTGATGACAGTGAAGGAGATCGACTCAAATTGGTCCGATGGGTTCGTGACCACTACAAGAAGCTGAAGGAACAGAAAAGAAGGACGGCTAATATTAAGGGGGAGATGCCGAAACCAGGAATCAAACAGTAATAAGGTAAATTCAAAATGTAAAAATCATATAATGTGTTTTAAGTGCAGCGAAATAGGTCATTACAAGAGTAAGTGCCCCAATCACAAGAGTCGACCTTCGCCAAACGGTACCCTCAAGAATACTGGACAAATATTCGGGAAAGGTAACTTTACAATATTTGAAACCCTAGTATTTACTTCAAATGATGTGATTAAATCATATGAATTAGTTAATTTTAGAAAACTAGAATAAGAAAATGAAACATTGAAACATAAGGTAAAAATGCTAGAAAGATTAATTCACAATCTTACTGATTTTAAAAATCCAGAATATTATTCCAATTATGACGTGACTTAGATGATTATTCTTCTCACTTGTTTATTTATTTTATTATGCTTAGATTTAGGAATGGTTAGACTAAGGGCAAATAATTGAGTTAAAATTTGAACAACATAATATTGGGTGGAGGTGAGATGATAGTACGTTAGGGAAGCCCCTCTAATAAGGTCATGTATATCCTACTTGGTCTGTTTAGTCTGGTGGAACTAGCCGAAGATACCGATCCAAGACCCAAACTAGTTAGACCAAATTTTTTCAAGAAGTAATTTGAAAAATGAAATTTCATTAAAAGGCTTTGTTAAGGAAAGGGTTGTTGCTCCAATAAGGCTACGGCCAAAGAAGGCCTCTGTGCCTCGCCAAGACCTGGAAGCTAATTTTCAAAATTCAAATTCAAATCACGATTTGTTAAACTTGAATTTAACACAAATTTTAACCAAATCTTAGATACTTGTGTCAAAGTTAATCTTGCTTTTCTATATTATTTTCCATAAAATATTTTCTGTTGTGCACAAGTTTTCATGTCATAATATTCATTTTCAAAAGATTAGTTCAAAGTTTTAATCTTACATACTTTTTGATCGAAATCTTCTCAAAAATTCACTTTAATTTGAAAATTGACTCATCAAATTAAGATCTAGCACATAATTGACTTATTTCTGAGTAGTCAAACCTGGTCAAAATTGGTCAACGGACAAACGGGACAACAGCCAAACATTGGTCAACCCGGGCGCCTGAGTCCTTACGGGCGCCTGATGCTTTATCTTCATCTAAGGGAGTCAGACCTGCCAAAAGCAGCTGACAAACCTGATTCTAGCGCTCGAGAGACTCTCGGGCACCCCAATGAACACGGGTGCCCTAGACCCTTCACGGGCGCCCGTGAAAGCCTTTATAAGGCCATCATCCCTTCCTCAATTGCCACAGCAAACGAGTTTCTCCTCCATTCCTTCTCCTCCCAAGGCGCCCGAAAGCTCCTCTCCTGTCCTCTAACACCCTCCTTCGGCAATGTCGCCTCGGTATTACTTAAATTATGCATTTATAATTAATTCTTTTATTATCTCTCTTATTAAATGCATAATTTTTCTTACCGATTTAGAAAACGTCGTGTTACCCAATCTAACCCCATGGCCGAGCCTAGCCCGGATCCGAGATTCCCTACCTTGGAATTATTTAACAAATTTGCCCAGACCACCTATAAACTTATTAAAACTAGCTTTCTAAATTGACAATTCTTCACCCAATCTTGCCCCATAGCGATGGATGCAATCAATTTTTATCAACTAGATCATCTTGTTTTTTGCACCCATCCAGTAACACAACCCAGTGTGCTGAATTTTACAACAATTTGATCAAAGTAGATGACCTTTGCTACTCGACCATCGTACAAGGGATGCCACTTACTATCTCACCAACCTTATTTAACCGATTTTTAGGACTATGACCCTCCCAGTCTACCTTTTGTTTCTATCCTCCTACTGACCAGCCTTTCAGTGCCCCTTATTCTCACATTTCCCTGGACACTCTCTACTCCTACTTTTTCGGAGATGTCCGAGACCCGACGAGACAGAGGTTTCAGTCTGTCGATCTCCGAGTCCAGCATTATGCTTTCTATAGAGTCATAATCTACTGTGTCCTTCCACTGACCACTCGGGATGTCGCGACCATACGACCCTTTCATACCTTCCTTCTCTATGCTATGATTCATCATCTGGATTTAAATAAGGCCACCATATTTTCCAAACGATCATCTATGCATCCATCATTTCTACCCGTTCCCGAGTCCGCACCCCCTACTGCCACATCATCACCTCCCTTCTTCACCACTACGGTCGCGACATCCCGCAAGGGAGGTAACCCCAATGACCGAGTTCGATGAGATCGGAGCTAGGAACTTTTCCTTAGTGGGGATAGATGTCTCGGCCACCGGGGTTCTTTCGTGGAGACGCTAGAGGGCTCGACCCTAGATAGACTCAGACGAGGAGGTGGAGGTTGATGTAGCTGATCTCGCAACCGATATCAACGAGCACCTGAAGGAGCCTCCTCCACCGACCACCGACCACCGACCAGCGCCTGGCACTACTACAGATGGAGATGCATAGCTTCCGAGAGGAGATGGACGCCCGTCACGTTGAGTTTACAGACGCTCTTCAGGCCGAACACAATGTGGACCTCGGTTATCACAGCGAATACATGGACAATCTTCGAGCCGAACGTGAGGCAAATGCGGCTCGACACAACAAAGTGATGTCCATGTTCCGGTCATGGCAGCCCGGTCCATTCCACCCCCTGGCCCCTCCTTATAGATCTGAGTGATTTCCTAGCTAGTTGACTATACTTGTACTATTTGACTTGCCCTACCTAGTAGGGTTGACATGTGGTTGACTTTACTGGTCCCTGTGATTGACCAGTTGACTTTTATTCAGCTATTGTATCTACTGTCTAGTTACTTACCTGATGAGTTATTTGCTTTATTACCTGCTTTATGCCTTGATTATTTGTTTAACTGCTAAGTCATTTAATTGCATAATAAGTTAGGGTTGTGCTTAGTAGAATAAGACTGATCTATATTATTTTCTTAAAAAAAAATTTCCCTACTTTTCTTAATTTTTTCAAAAATTAGCAAATTTATCATTTCATTTATCAAGTTTTTGAAATTTAAACTGATTTTCTAACTTAGTTTTCTTTCGAAAACTACCCCTTTAAAAACTACGGCTTTTTGCAAATGGACTTAGCTTAGGCCCTAACCCTAAAACTGCATGCACCTATAGATCTAGATGCCAGCATCTCACAAGCACCTTAGGGTACTTTTGAATGATAACCTAGACTGAGTTGAGAAGCTTAGGTCTATTTCTTGATTCAATATGCTTTAAGTCAGTGCATCTGCAGTAATTGGGACAATAAATACAAGTTGAACAGCAATCAGGTTAAGTGTCAAGCTTAGATAATCTAACTTGATTAGATCACTTAACTTGACTAACCCTAGCGAAAGCTACTATTTATGACAGTTAGTAAGTAGCTAACTGGATTAGACAGGACCCGAACAAGATCGGTTTAAATTGGTTTGGTCCTCTTCTATTGTTTGCTGAAATTCACTAGAGTTGGCTCAATACGGAGTTCCAATTTGTTTAACTAGCTCTAATTCAAAAATGAATTACTATAGTTTTTTTTATATATGGCAAAGGGGAGAGAAAGAAAAGAGAGAAATTTTTTTCTAATTTTTCCTTTTCACAAAAAGCTAAGTATTTCAATTTTTTTCCTTTTCATAAAATGCTAAGTATTTCGATCCTTTTCACAAAAAGCTAAGTATTTCTATGTGCTTAAAAATAAAATTTTTTCTTCAAATTTTTCCTAAAGTTTTCTAAGTACTTCAAATGTTTGGTTTATGTGTCTAAGTGCACTTCTCTTGAAAATATTCCTAAAGAAAATTTTTTTTTAGTAAACAAAATTTGTCTGAGATAAAAACTCTTTTGAAATGTTTTTTTGGAAAATATTTTTTTGGCAAATGTTTCTAAGTAAAATTTTTGACAAATGTTTTAAGTGAAAAAAAAACTTGCAAAAAACTTTTTGAAAATTTTCTAAAGTGTAAGAAGATGGCAAGAAACCTTTTCAAAAATTATCTAAGTATAAAAAGATTGCAAAACTTTCTCAAAAAATTGTCTAAGTGTAAAAAGTTTTTTTTGTGCAAATGCATTTGCTTTTGCTTTACTTTTGAAAAACACTTAGTCAAAAACTTAAAGTTTTTTGCTAAATTTTGAAAAATACTTAGCACTTAGAATGTTTACAAAACTCGCATGATATTGAAAATTTCAAGGGGAGAATGGGCAATTCAGGGGGAGATAAATTTGTATTGTTAGATTATTATTGTTGTTAGATTGTTATAATATATTGGTTAGCTTAACTTCTTGAACAATGTTGCCATAGATCAAAAAGGGGGAGATTGTTGGTGTCGGAAGCGCCAAAGTTGAACCTATATTTTGATAATGGCAAAGGATTCAGAAGTTAAGAGTTGGTTGTGATCTAACAAGCTTATTAAGTGTGCAGGAAAGTCCTAGGTACACTAGGCACTAAGTTTTGGTTCTTTAAATTGTGCACTGAGTCCTGGCCGCGGGCTGGGCAACTATGTCCTGACGTATGGTTGAGCAATAAGACCTGGTGAGTGAAGTTGGACATTAAGACTTGGTCGAGGACTGGGCACCGAAGACCTGGTGAGTGAAGCTGGGCACTAAGACCTGGTCGAGGATTGGGCACCGAAGACCTGGTGAGTGAAGATGGGCAAAAGTCCAATCGGAGGAGTCGGTTGGAAAAAAGGTAAATTCTCCCGAGAGGAGTCGGTGAGGACGCGTTCCCCATAGGAGGGAACATTAGGCATCGGTTCGACCTAGGGCTCGATTTGGGAGACCCAAACTCAGAACCAAGACAGCGTAGGCTGTAAAAAATGTTTAATATATTTGCCTCTTGTGTTTGGAACTAACCTTGGTTGCAGGAAACGAAGGGACGGTGTTTCTGCAGCTGAGGCGCCTCATTGGAAGGAGGCGCCTCACTGGGCTAGGCGCCTGTGTGGATACAGGCACCCCAGTGCAAGCCCAAACCAAGCCATCGAAGCAAACTATCATGAAAGCCTTTGGACCAAGTCAAGCTAGGCGCCTGTGTTAACACAGGCGCCCCTGTAACGACCCTTTCTTGTTAACTTTGACCTTATAGGGTCGTTACGTTGACTTTACTACTGTGCTAGCCAAAATAAAAAAAACTTTAATTTTATTAGCTTTGCCAAGATTTGACCCCTAGACCTCTTAGTTGCAAGACTGAAGGACTAACCATCAGCCCTACAACACTTTCTATTTTACATTGGCACCAGTCGACTGATATCCTGCTAGTCGACTGGTGTAGTTGACTGCAACTGGGATTCACTCGCCCGAATGTTTCTGTTCCCTCGGCCAGTCGATTGATAGCTGGATCAATTGACTGATACGCCTAGAACTGCAGTTTCCAGGTTTCAGACACACCGTTCAAGTATATATATACATTCTACTTCAACTATACAACAAGATTATAGACTCACAAACATAATAACCATAATCATACTCCATTTGCATGCATTTCAAACTCCAAATTAACTACTCAAACTTAATGTCTTTGCGGATGTAAACTACTAACATAAACTCAAAAAAAAATACTCATAAAGTTCTATTGTTTAGAGTTTTAAATGCTAAACAAAACTCATCCCGAAGGATCCTACTCCACGGTTCCACCGCCACTAACATGAATCATCCATCCTTGAGTCTCCTTGCCTTACATCTTCCCTTTACCTTTATCTACAGTAAAAGGATGCAACTATAAGCAAATAGCTTAGTAAGTAGATACCTATCTCACAAAAACATGCAATCGATATCAAACATGCTCTTGGTTAAGAATGCTTGCTTTTAAACATATGTACTGAAAATGTTATGCTTAAAATGAATAAACTCATTAATACACTTGTAACAAATGTTTGCATTTAGAAACTTTGCTTGAAATGAAAAATGTGTAACATGCTTGAAATGATTTCTTGCTTTTGAAAAACTTGAAACTTATACACTTATACTTCTTATATTTCAAAATAATAAACATCCTCCTTTGAACCCGGCATAGTATCAATGCACACATCCCTAATAGGTTCTTGGTAGCTAGCTGCCGAATCCTAATAGGACGTCTTACTAGCTCACCTAGATCTCATGGGCCTCGGCCCGGTACATGCTAAAAAGACCTCGGTCTTCCAAAGTAATATAAATAACTTGTACTCATGCTTGTATTTAAAATGCATAACATAGCACTTAAAAAAGTAATGTTCCCAAAACTTGTTTTAGGACACAACAAGACCTTGGTCTTGTTTCTTATCTCATTTCTTAGTCCTAGAACTCGTTCTAGGGCTTAGTAAGACCTTAGTCTTACTCAGAACATCGGTATCGAACTCCTTGCGTGCTGAAATCCCAAAACCTCGTGTTTAGGCAAATCAAGACCTTGGTCTTGCTATACTAGGATCACATCATACAAAAGACTTGAAAATCGTGTTTAAAACTCATTAGAGAACTACTTTTACTGCAGATGAGAGATCTACTTACATCCTTATGCATAGAACTCACTATACCGACGTAGGATCTAGCGTGGTACTCCTTGTCCACTTCCTTCGCACGATCCGGATCTTAGGCGCAAGAAAAGAAGACGAGAAACCCTAGTTCTTTTCTTGTTTTCGGCAAAGAAGAAGAAGAATGAGAAAACTCTTGGTTTTCTCTTCTTCTATTCCTTTATATACTAGTGGAAGTTAAAGCATCACTCATAAAAGATGCTTACTATTACTTATCTAATATCGATTCCATATTCTAATGAAAAGATCACTAACATAATTGGTAATTTGAAATTAACCCTAACTCGCTAGTCGCAGGTTTGATCCCTCACTCTGGCCATTTAAAAGAAATTTTAGTTTCTTTTTGTTTTTTCGAAAAATTCTGAAAAATTCAGGTGGTACAACCCCAGTCAGCTCAGGTGCCCTAATTGAAGGGATAAATACTGGCCGAGTCTGCGGATAGAAGTTCACGCAGGCGAGGCCACGTGTAGGCGCCCCCTTCAACACAGGCGCCCAGGCGACCACTATAAAAGGGGGTTCACCCCCAAGGCTTCGATACAACTTGCAAATTCACTCTCAACACTTTCGCTCAAGCGCTACGCTCTGACATGTTCTGCACTCGTGATTCAAGCACTGACGATGACCTGCTGCTCCGAGATTCCATCCACTCCAATCGTCGGTAACAGTTTAAATTTCTTAAGTGTTGTATCTTCCTTTTTAATTCTATATCTGTACTCCAAATTGTAAATATTCTTCGAATATAGAATTGCCTATCGTAAACGGTCAAGGACCGTGGGCCTTGGAGTAGGAGTCTACCGTGACTCCGATCCAAGTAAAATAGACGGTGTTAGCGACTTTGTTTTACTCTTTCCACTGCGTAATTTCTATTAATTGCCCGATATTTTTCGATCGATATTCACCCCCTCTATCGATTTACTCTGATCCAACGTAAATATCACTCACTTGCCTTTTGTTTGCTTCACCGGGTGCCAAAAAGAAAAGGGGCGAGGGTTTCGGGAGCGAGAGAGAGAGAGAGAGAGAGAGAGAGGGAGGGGGGAGGCGATGGCTTCTTCCTTCGACGATGCCTTCACCGGTGGCGATGATGAGGAGGTTTCGACGGTGAGGACTTCCTCTCATCCTTTCTGCGAATCAGACGGAGAAGCGAGGTCGTCTTTCTCGCTTCTCCGTCGCAGCAGGCGGAAGGAGAAGCGGTCTGGGTGGGAGAGGAGGGCGCGAAATGGGGTAAGGTATCTGTCGTTCTCTTCGACATGGACAGTGTCCTTTGCAACAGTGAAGAGCTTTCAAGGCTGGCGGCGGTCAATGTGTTCACTGACATGGGCGTCTCCGTGACCACCGATGACTTCGTTCCCTTCATGGGGGCGGGTAGGCTTCTCCTTTTCCCTGTTGATCTCTTTCAGAGCAAATTTGTTGGTGTTAGGTTGTGATTGTTTCTTATCGGTTGATCTGATTTCCTTGTTCCCATGATTTTTTATATTAATCGAATGGATTAGGCGAGTCCAATTTTCTTGGAGGTGTTGCCAGAGCGAAGGGAGTCAAAGGGTTCGATCCAGAGGCTGCTAAAAGATGTTTTTTCGAAATTTACCTTACTTAGGTATTAACAGATGATCATTCTACATTGCTTGAACCAGATATCATAGATAATTATTTTGGATCTCGCATCAAAAAAATTAAATTTGTTTGTCTCATTGCAGTATGCGAAGCCAGAGGCAGGAATTGGATTTCCTGGAGCTCTTGAACTCATCAAGGAGGTAAATTATGCATGAATTTAAGTGTATGTTGGCGTCCGTTTATCATTTTTTTGATTTTTTTAAACATAACTAAATCGATTAAGATATTGGTTTGATGTACTCGATGATAGTGCAAAAGAAGAGGACTTAAGGTTGCTGTTGCCTCTAGTGCTGACAGGATCAAGGTTGATGCAAATCTGGCTGCTGCTGGTCTGCCTATTTCTCTATCAGTAGCTCATGAATTCTTTGTCTGTTTTGTTGGCTATGATGATTTATACTATCTTATACATTATGATGTTGGTTCTGTCCTGCCTAGAGTTAGTTTGCATATTTCTGAGGGATATACTTGAATTTCTTGCTACACTGCAAAGGCTTAATTTTGTGCACATTGTTGAATTTTGTGCACATTGTTGATTTTTAACACTGAGATGGTACCTTTCTATCTAATCACCACAAATGCCTATTAAATCACATGCTTTTTTATGTTCACTTTGTCCCAATATTTTCATTTAAATTAAGAATCTAGTTTGTGGTTTGTTCCAACATTTTAATCTAAGGCAAGAATTTAGTTTTTGTCTTCTTCCAGTATTTTCATCTAATGCAAAATCTAGTTTGTGTTTATTTTTTGATGCATCATCTTATGGTTTTTTAATTGATGTTAGTTATTCGAATTCTTAATAACTTTGGTGGGGAATTCTAGATTGGCAAAGGTATATGTTCACACTCTACCATCATTTTTTAATATCTAATGATTTTCTGAATTTTTTGTTCATCCCAAACTGGTACTTGTTTGAAATTTGAAGGTTATTGGTGGGAATTTGAAGGAACTGATTTATTACACTATAGGGTTCCTGTTGATAACAGAAGAACAGGTATTGCCTTAAATTATTGATTGCTATTTTTTGTTGCCAGAGTTTGGCATTGTTTTTTCCATCAGGGACCCCTTATTTAGGTTTTTCTAAGCACACATGTAAAGATTTTGACAGAAGTATTTACACTTACAGGGACATAAATGATTTTTCGATGCTTCATGTCGATAGTTATTTATCAGTGAATTTCATTTGTAGTGTCTAGTTGGTTTTCTCTTTTTTGTAGGAACACAATTGGCTACTAGATGTTAACCAATATGTTGTAGATGAGGATGATGCAACTTATAGCTGTCGTGTATCAGGTACACAATTTTGAGCAAATGATATTTGACTCTTATCTTCCTTAATAGGAATGAGAGACAGTCTGTCCTTTTATATTTACTTGGCTTGTAGAGATTGTTAGAATTTTGTGCTTTAATTGGACAAGAAAACTTGCTTCTATAAGAACTATATCATCTTTTGTAGTGTTTGTGATTTATTTAGTGTGTTTCTTAGACATGTTAAACAAAGGTTTAAAATCTGGAGTTGAAGTCGTGGAGTTTCAGACATTGACTGGAACAATATTGTTTTACTACCATATCGGTGTGTTTCGACGTATGGTGTTGGTGGAGAATTGGATGGAGAAGTCAGAATGAGATGTAAAAGAAAAATAAGAAGAGAACATATCTATATTCCTAACTCTCATATGGAATGATACAATTTTAATATTGTATTGTATAATAAAAACTAAAAAAAATAACAAACATAGTATGTCAAAGTGGATCAAATGTTAGTGTGAGATGATATTCATCTACATGATTAACAAAACAATATAAGATAAATTACTTGTGCCAAATAGTATCAATATGAGATGATATTCATCTACATGAGTAGCCTTGAATATCCCTCATGTTGATATATCAACTTTTGTTTCAATATCCTTTATGCTATGTATCTGTCTTGTAATGCCAGTTTCATGCTGTTGAGCAGTGAACTGACAACAGTAATTGATATGTAGTCATTCCACTTGTAGTTTTACTGTGTTGTGGATGGCTCATTTGTAGTTATCACTTGATGAAATTGAGAAGAAGTAGATAATATCTGTTGAAACATCTTATCTAGTTTCTAAGTGTATTTTTTCCATGATATTACTGGTTTTTTATTTTACAAAAATATCATAGTCTGCTGCGCTTTGTAAATTTTTATAAATTACCATGCAGGATCTATCTAATTGAAAGAGTTAGTAAATTCTTTTGATGGCGAAGCAGTAAACTATGTGATTGAGTCCTGTCAAAACCAGTTTCTTGAAACTTGTCAAGCGAAAATTGCTGGTTCTGCTCATTGGTGGAGAGTGAGTATTGTCTTCAGTTAATCACTTTGCACTATTTTGGTCTTTCATTTGTCTGAAATTTTTTTTATTTGTTACAAGGGGTATGGAGAGATTAATCCCACATCATGAAATGAGGATTTTAGATATACTTAAATATTAATAAATCTCCCCCCTAGTTGCCTTTGCTCTCTTTTTTGGCATTAACATGCTATTAAAGTCAAACCCTCACCTCTTGAAAATAATGTTAGGCTCAAGGGAGCATGTTATAAGTAGGAAGTGAGACGAAGATGTTGGATCGAAGAAAACGATAGAGGGGGGAGGGTGAATATCGTTATAAAATTTTCGGACTAAGAAAGAGCAAATACGCAACGGAAAGAAAATAACGTACACAAGAACACAAGTCGATTTTTTTACTTGCTTCGGAGTCACGGTCGGCTCTTACTCCAAAGCCTATGTGTTGGATCGAGAAAACCGATAGAAGGGGGGGGGTGAATATCGGAAAACTTTCGGATTTGCGTAAAGAGCAATTGCACAGCGGAAGTTTAAAACAAAAAAACACAACACAGAGACACAGTCGATTTTACTTGGTTCGGAGCCTGTGTCGACTCCTACTCCAAGGCTCACGGTCGTTGACCGTTTACATTGGACAATTCTATATGAAGCGCAATAATCGTTTACAGAATTTAGTTACAAAGTAAGTGCACTAAAATAATAATAAAGAATTGCGCTCTTCGTTACCGACGTCTGGAATGGATTGACTTTTTCGGGGCAGCGGGACGTCGTCGGCTCGAGTTGGAATGTTTCCAGAGCAAGGCACGAGCGTAGAAGAGCTTTTAGACGTTGAGAGAACTGATCCTTTGAAGCCTTGGTCGAGGGCCCTTTATATAGGGCCAGGGGGCGCCCGGGACGTCGGGGGCGCCCCCCCACGTGGCAGTTGATCCGCACAATGCTCGGTCAACACTTGATCCCTTTACCTTCGGGATCAGGTTTGACCGGGGCGCCCGGATTGACCGGGTCAAACACTTATCAGGCTTCGCTGGCTTCTGGATCGAGGCATGCGCATGGGGGCGCCCGGGAACAGCGGGAGCGCCCGGGAGCACGGGGGCGCCCCGCCCAGCAGTTGTTTGAAGCCTTCTTTTCTTGATTTGTTTTGTATGCACTATGGGGGCGCCCGGGACGCTCCGGGCGCCCTACTCAGCCATTGCCTCACTCCTTTGAGGCTTTCTGAGCTGCAGACACACGTTCCTTCGGTCCTGCATCCAGGGTTAGTCCAAAACAACACAGAGCAATATTATATTAATTTTATACAGCGTTAGCTGTCTTAGTTCTGACTTTGGTCTCCAAAATGGAGCCCTAGGTCGAACCGACGCCTACTGTTCCCTCACGGGGAACGCGTCCTCATCTACTCCTCTCGGGAGAATTTACCTGATGCCAATCGTTCCTTTGGTTGGACTTTTGCCTGACGGTCCTTTGTCAGGTCTTGGATGCTAGCAGTCCTTCGCCAGTTGCCTAGCAGTCCTTCACTAGGGCTTTGATATTGGCAGTCCTTCGCCAGTTGCCTAGCAGTCCTTCGCTAGGGCTTTGATACTGGCAGTCATTCGCCAGTTGCCTAACAGTCCTTCGCTAGGGCTTGGATACTAGCAGTCCTTTGCCAGTTGCCTAGCAGTCCTTTGCTAGGACTTTGTTTCTGCACACTAGAGTAACTTGTTAGAAGACAAATAAGACTTAACTTTTGACCTCTGTTGCCATTATCAAAATACAGGTTTGACTTGGGTGCATTCTGCACCAACAATCTCCCCCTTTTTGATTTATGGCAATCCTAGTTCAAAAAGTTAAGTTTAAGCAAACATTTAAAGGTTTAAGTTTTGTTCCCTCCCCCTGGAAGGAATCTCTCCCTAGATTTTTCAAAAATTCGTGGGGTTAGAAAAACTTTACTTGTACTTTGAAAACCTAAGTTTTAGGTACTTAGAAATCTTTTAATAACTTAAGTTTAAAAGTACATAAGAAGGTTTTTGAAACGTGATTTTTAAGTACTTAAAAAAGTTTGAAGCTTTAAGTTTTAAGGTACTCAAAAGTTTTGAAAGTGTTAGTACTTAGTAGTATTTAAAAAGTTTAAGCACTTAGTTAACTTTGAAACACTTTAGTACTTAAGTACTTAATAATTTTGAAAACTTAAATACTTAATAAAGTACTTTTTGGAAAACTTAAGTACTTAGTAACATTGTACTTATACAGTTTTAAAGTACTTATAGGAGTTACAACAAAATTTTGACAAGCTTAAGTAAGAAAATTTTGAAAGGCTTGAGTACTTAGCAAAATTTTGAAAGCTTAAGTAAAACTTTTGAAAGCTTTAAGAACTTAAGTTCTTTAGTCAATTTTGAAAAGATTAAGTAATTTCAAAAACATTTAGAATAAAGGATAAGAAATTTTTTTTTTGAATACATTTTGAATAAAGGATAGAGTTAAGAAAATTAAATTTTGAAAACTTTTTGAATAAAAAAAAATTAATTTTACTCTCTCCTTTCTTATCTCTCCCCCTTTGCCATATATCAAAATAAATGAATATAGCAGAATAAAAATGCATAAAGGAAATAATTAAGATTTTGCTGTACTGAACCAATTCTTAATTAGACTTAAACTAAATCAGTCAATTTTCTCTGTAGGGACCTGTCTAACCCAATTAGCTACTTACTGACTGTTATAAACAGTAGTTTTTGCTAGGGTTAGTCAAGTTAAGTATTTCTGTTCAAGTTAGATTTTCTAAACTTGACATTTAACTTGATTGCTGTGTAAGTTGTATTTAGTGCCCCAATTACTGCAGATGCACTGACTTAAAGCATCTTGAATTAAGGCAAAGACCTAAGCATCTCAACCCTTTCTAGGTTATCAATCAAAAGTACCCTAAGGTACTTGTGAGATGCTGGCTTCTAAGTCTATAGGTGCATGCAGTTCTAGGGTTAGGGCCTAGGCTAAGTCCATTTTCGAAAAAGCCCTAGTTTTGAAAAGGGGTAGTTTTGAAAATAAAACTAAGTCGAAAATGAAAATTGATTTTGAAATTAAGTAAAACAGTTTTTCAAAATTCTATTTTTTTTAAAATTTTTTTTTAAATCAAGTAGAAAAAAAATAAAGTTAATCTATTCTACAGAACACAATCCTAACTGCTGAATTAAAAATACTCATAAACTGGTCAACAGAAAATAGTCAACATAGTCATACAGTCAAACATAAGTCAACCCTACTGAGTAGGGGTAGTCAAATAGGTACTGGTACAATACTAATCAAATCTAGGACGAGGGACCGGGATGATCAGATGGGCCAGGCTGCCATGAATCGAATCGTGCCATCATTTCAATGAATCGTGCGTCAGCTACTTCTCGATCGGCTCGACGAGCGTCCATCTGCTCTATGTGGTAGGCTTCGACCTCCTCTCGGAGACTCTGAACTTGTGTCTCTAAATGGGTCACTCTCTGGTAGAGTGTCGGTGGAGCGGGCTTGTCGATGTGTGCTCGGGCAGCTGCAGCGATGTCTCCAACGTCGACGTCAACCTCCTCGTCTGAGTCGATTGGCGCCCCGGCCTGCTGTCGTCTCCAACTAAGAACCCCGGTGGCCGACACTTCTAGACCCGCTAACGAGAAGTTCTTAAATCCTATTTCGTCAAAGTCAGTCATAGTGGTTATTTCACCCACGGTAATGTCGCGACCGTGGTGATGAAGGAGGGATGTGATGATGTGGCAAAATGGTGTGCGCACTCGTCCCTGGGTCGTGACACTGGACGCATGCAGAATGATATGAAACATATGGAGTCCAATGTCTATGTCAAGGTGATGGACTAGGGCATATAGAAGGAAAGCATGAAAGGGTCGCATAGTCCCGAGATCTCTGGTGGAGAGTGGTAAGATACAGCGGACCAGGACTCTATACAAGGCATAGTCCTGTGCCTGAAGTTCAACGGTTTGGAAACGTCTATTTGCGGGGAGGTCTTCCCTATAGAAATAGGAGTGAATTGTGTCTAGGGTAATGTGTGAGTAGAGAGGATCAAATGGGGGTTCCTAGGAGGATAGCAGCAGAATGTGGACTGAGAGGGTCGCAGTCTTAGGAATCAGTTCAACAAAGTAGGGGTGATAGTCAGAGGTATCCCTTGGACAGTAGTGTGAAACATTAGATTATCTTGTCGAATTATATTATTGTAGAATTCTGCACATAAAGATTCATTAATGGTATGAGTGCAGAAGACATGATTATCTAACTGATAGAAGTTGATAATATTCATAGTTACGGGGCATGATTGGGTGAAGAAGTGCCTATTAAGATGACTTGTTTTAATAGACTTGTAAATAGTTTGTGCAAATTTATTACATAGCTCTAGGGTAGGGGACCTCGGGTCGGGACTAGGTTCGGCACCGGGGTTGGCCGGGTTTGGTCGGCGTCTTCTAAGTTAAGGAAATTTAAAAGAATCATGAGGGTATTGCATAAAAATAAATTTAAATGCGATAATAAATTAACTAAAATTGTACCGGGCAGCTCGGGGAGGCATAGTTGAGGATGAGGACTTGCAAGATCTTCTTGAAGAGGAAGAAGTGAAGAAGGGAGTTGATTTTGGTGTGGGAAGAAAAGAGGAATTCGGGTGCCCTATATAGGCAAACCAATGGGGGCGCCCGGGAGCTTCCGGGCGCCCTGGTCAGTGGATACTGCCAAAGGCAGTACCTTTGACTGGTTGGGGGCGCCCGAGACAGTCCGGGCGCCCTAATCAAGGTGCTTTTGCAGCTTTAGTTGCATTGGAAGTGATGGGGGCGCCCGCGTGGTTCCGGGCGCCCGAGATAGTGTATGTAAAGATAAAAAATTTTGTCTTGTCATCATTTAACCATAGTTTAATTGATTTGACTGCTTTGACCATGGCTTGACTATGTTGACCATGGTTTGACAGTGATCTTAAATACAGGATTATCTCATAGGTATCAAAATAATTTCCAATTGAGTCTTAATCTTACTGTCTCACCCCGTCTAGGGTTTTCATTCACGTTAGCCTTATAGGTTTCGTGAGACAGGTTTTGATAGTTAAGATTATTTTGAAAATTTTGATTAATTTTGAAAACAATTAAATTTTGAAAACATAATTAATTTTGAAATTTGTGAAAAAGATGTTTAAATCTACAAATAACTGAAATTTTGTGTTAAATTCGAATTTGACAAAAAAATAATTTGAATTTGAATTTCAAAAATTGGCTTCCAGGTTTTGGCGAGGCACTAGGCCTTCTTTGGCCGTAGCCTTATGGGATCATCCACCCTTTCCTTGACAAAGCCTTTTAATGAAATTTCATTTTCAAAAATTCTTTGAAATTTTTTTGGTCTAACTAGTTTGAGTCTTGGATCGGTAGCTTCGGCTAGTTCCGCCAAATTGGCTTCCCTAACGTACTATCATCTCACCTCCACCCAATACTATGTGGTCAAGTTTCAGTTAAGTTTGTTCAGTCCTTAACTAACTATTCCTAAATCTAAGCATGGTAAATTGCAGGAATTTTAAATAAACAATCAATCAAGCAATTGCAATCAAGGATTAAATTTTTATCTAATAATGAATATTGTTTTCAGTTTGGCTCCCCCTGGACTAAAGCCACGGTGATGGTTAGGCAAGATGTGAATCTTGTCCTTGGGGATCTAATACTGATTTGATCCAGTCGGTTTGTTCAGGCATAGTTTAGGTACCCATGCCTGAATTTTACCTCTGGACTGATTTAGTACAGCAAAGTAAGATCTTTGCCGGGATTTGGTTCTATAGCCCAGTCCGGATCGATTTAGAACTGATTTCTGTTTTCCAAGGATCATGTCAAGACCCTTGGAACCAGATGTAAATCGTTCTAAAGTTGATCTAAGATCCTTAACCTGAGTTTTCAGGGAGGAGTTCTCCTTTTCAGGTTTTTCAACTTGAGTAGGAGTTCCTTCCTGAACCTTCTCGGTTAAGGTTTTAGAGTCAGCTCCCTCTTTCAGGAGTTTTACTTCCTGTCGGAGGGATTCGACTCGGAGTTTGGCTTTTGCTAGATATCGAGAAAGAAATGAAATTAATTCAGTTAATTGACATCTATTGAAATCAGTTATCTTAATTTCGCCGTCTTCTGTAAAGGTCAGCTCGCCGTCGTCCTGTTCTGATTCTGACTCAGTCTCGACTTTTTCTGAGGCGGTCAGAGCTAGTAGGTTTGATTGGGGTGCTTCATCTTCTTCTTCTGAGGAAGATTCGTCCCACGTTGCTTGGAGCGCTTTCTTTCTTCTTGTCTTTAAGTTTGGACATTTTGTCTTGTAGTGACCCTTCTTCTTGCACTCGTAGCAGGTTACGTTGGGCTTGTGTTTGTCATTCGCGGGTTCAGCTGGTTCGTCCTTTCTTCGGTTGATTTTTCGTTTGTTGGTTCGGTTCTTCAGCTCCTTGTAATAGCTTCGGGCTAGTCGGACCAGCTTAGTTTGATCTCCTTCTTCGTCTTCTGAGTCTGAGTTAGACTCGGGTTCAGGTTCAGGCTTCTTCTTTGTTGTCCTTCCAGTTTTACCTGTAATGAAAGCAATACCTTTCTCGACCATATTGGTGGTAGTTTGTTCGTGCAGTTCTAGTTCGGAAAACAATTCGTCTAATTTTATTTTCGAAAGATCCCTTGAGACCTTGTATGCATCTACCATAGATGCCCACAAGGTGTTTCTAGGGAAAGCGTTTAAGGCATACCTTATTAAGTCACGGTTTTCAACCTTGTGACCTATAGTGTGAAGACCGTTCATCAACTCTTGGATTCGTGCGTGGAGTTGGGCTGCTGTTTCGTTGTCGGCCATCTTGATGGTGTAGAGTTTGTTCAGAAGCAGATCCCTCTTACTGATCCGAGTATCTGATGTACCTTCGTGCAGCTCGATCAATTTTGCCCACAGCTCCTTCGCACTGTTGAAGGGGCCCACGCGGTTCAGCTCCTCTTTCGTCAATCCGCATTGAAGAAGAGTCTGAGTCGCTTTTGCGTCGGCTTCTATCTTGCGCTTTAGGGCGTTGTCCCATTCAGAGTAGCTTTGAGGAAGTCCTTCGGCGTTTCTGGGGATCTCCAGACCAGACTGGATAATGATCCACATGTCCACCTGAGTTTTCAGGTGGACCTCCATACGGCTTTTCCAGTAGGAAAAGTCTTCTCCACTGAAGAGTGGAGGTCTGGCGGTACTAAATCCCTCTTGCATGACCATTTGATCTGTATAAAGAAAACTAACAAAAAAAATATCCCAAGACTTGGTCTTGGATTAGTAGTGCGGGATAAGGATAATAAAATATTAAAAAAAAATTTTAAAAAAAATTCGAAAGAGAATAATAAAGAAAATTCGAAAAACTTTTCAAACTGGTGGTTGCACCAAGTTTGAACTTCCCCGCTCTGATACCACTTGTTGGATCGAGAAAACCGATAGAGGGGGGGGGTGAATATCGGAAAACTTTCGGATTTGCGTAAAGAGCAATTGCACAGCGCAAGTTTAAAACAAAAAAAACACAACACAGAGACACAGTCGATTTTACTTGGTTCGGAGCCTGTGTCGACTCCTACTCCAAGGCCCACGGTCGTTGACCGTTTACTTTGGGCAATTCTATATGAAGCGCAATAATCGTTTACAGAATTTAGTTACAAAGTAAGTGCACTAAAATAATAATAAAGAATTGCGCTCTTCGTTACCGACGTCCGGAGTGGATTGACTTTTTCGGGGCAGCGGGACGTCGTCGGCTCGAGTTGGAATGTTTCCGGAGCAAGGCACGAGCGTAGAAGAGCTTTGAGACGTTGAGAGAACTGATCCTTTGAAGCCTTGGTCGAGGGCCCTTTATATAGGGCCAGGGGGCGCCCGGGACGTCGGGAGCGCCCCCCACGTGGCAGTTGATTCGCACAATGCTCGGTCAACACTTGATCCCTTTACCTTCGGGATCAGGTTTGACCGGGGCGCCCGGATAGACCGGGTCAAACACTTATCAGGCTTCGCTGGCTTCTGGATCGAGGCATGCGCATGGGGGCGCCCGGGAGCACGGGGGCACCCCGCCCAGCAGTTGTTTGAAGCCTTCTTTTCTTGATTTGTTTTGTATGCACCATGGGGGCGCTTGGGACGCTCCGGGCGCCCTACTCAGCCATTGCCTCACTCCTTTGAGGCTTTCTGAGCTGCAGACACGTTCCTTCGGTCTTGCATCCAGGGTTAGTCCAAAACAACACAGAGCAATATTATATTAATTTTATACAGCGTTAGCTGTCTTGGTTCTGACTTTGGTCTCCAAAATGGAGCCCTAGGTCGAACCGACGCCTACTGTTCCCTCGACGGGGAACGCGTCCTCACCTACTCCTCTCGGGAGAATTTACCTGATGCCAACCGTTCCTTTGGTTGGACTTTTGCCTGACGGTTCTTTGTCAGGTCTTGGATGCTGGCAGTCCTTCGCCAGTTGCCTAGCAGTCCTTCGCTAGGGCTTTGATACTGGCAGTCCTTCGCCAGCAGTCCTTCGCCAGTTGCCTAGCAGTCCTTCGCTAGGGCTTGGATACTGGCAGTCCTTCGCCAGTTGCCTAGCAGTCCTTCGCTAGGACTTTGTTTCTGCACACTAGAGTAACTTGTTAGAAGACAAGTAAGACTTAACTTTTGACCTCTGTTGCCATTATCAAAATACAGGTTTGACTTGGGTGCATTCTGCACCAACACTATGGTCCTTGACCATTTACTTTAGGCAATTCTATATTCGGAAAGATTTTTAGAGATTGATAGTACAAATATAGAATTTGTAAACTAAGTCACAACACTTTCGTAAATTTAAAACTTTACCGACGCTCGAGATAGATTGAATTCCGGAGCAGAGGGTCGTCATCAGCGCTGAAATCTCGAAATGGAACTTTGCCGGAGCGCAGCACGTAAGCGAAAGTGTTTGGAGCGTTGGAATGAATGGATGTTGAAGCCTTGGGGTCGAGCCCCCTTTTATAGTGCCCATGGGGGTGTCTGATCCGTTGGGGGCGCCTGGCACGTGTCTTCACCTGCGAGAACCTCAATCCGCAACTCAGTCAGCGCTTATCCCCTTTGATTCGGCACCTGGGCTGACTGGGGCGCCCGGGACCTTTCGGGCACCTAGGTTGATCTGGTCCATTGGCTTCATGGCGGATTTGCTTCGATGGTCACTTTGGCTTTGACCTTGGGCGCCCGGGACCTCCTGGGTGCCTAGCCCAGTGTGATTCAAAGCAGTCTTGCTTCTTGGCAGTTTTTTGGCCTTGACCTTGGGTGCCCGTGACCTCCCGGGCGCTTAGCCCAGTGAACCACCCCACTCCTTTGGGGCGTCTGAGCTGCAGAAACACAATTCTTCGGTCCCTGTAACCAAGGTTAGTTCCAAAACAAACTAAGCAAGAGTGTTAGTCATTATTTATAGCCTTAGTTGTCTTGGTTCTGACTTCGGGTGTCCCAAATGGAACCCTAGGTCGAACCGACGCCTAATGTTCCCTCTAACGGGAACGTGTCCTCACCTACTCCTCTCAGGAGAATTTACCTTTTTGCCAACCGGCTCCTCCAGTTGGACTTTTGCCCAGCTTTACTTACCAGGTCTTCGTGCCCAACTTTCGGTCAGGTCTTAGTGCCCAGCTTTACTCACCAAGTTTTCGGTGCCTAGCCCTCGCCCAGGTCTTAGTGCCCAATTCCTCAAACCAGATCTTCGGTGCCTAGCCTTCGGCCTGGTCTTAGTGCCCAGTCCACGACCAGGACTTATTGCCCAACCTTATGTCAGGACTAAGTTGCCCAGCCCACGGCCAGGACTTATTGCCCAATTCTTAGAACCAGGACTTCATGCCTAGTGTTCCTAGGACTTTTCCTGCACACTTGAGTAACATCGTTAGATCACAAATAGTACTTAACTTTGAATCCTTTGCCAATATCAAAACAAGGTTCGATATGGTACTTCCTGCACCAACAGAAGACTCTAAACTCTAGCCTTTAGTTCCATCTCAAAATTTTGATTATTAAAATATACTTAAATATCAAGAGATTCCGCACATGATTGCCTTGGCATTTTGAGCTGGATTGGACTATCTTAAGCTTTGACATTACCTAATATGATATTCTTCTATAATAGGTATTAACAAGTTTATATATTTTTATCTTCTATCGCCATGTACTTTTAGCCCAACAAGCTTCGACATTCTAATCATTGCATTTCTAGGTTACTTTGCAACATCTCCATCCTGTGTAAACATTGAATCATGAATCATGAATCATTTGACTAGGAATTTTTAAATTATAATATTTATGAGTGCAAGAAAAAGTAAGGCAGTGATTTCAGATCTCTTTTCTTTATACTCTTTTTTGTTTTGTTTAATATATACACGAAACTCACTTCAATACCATTTTTACGGAACCATGGCATGCACTTTCTATTTAGCTATTGATGAACTTAATGAGATGACATCTATTTCTTCTTTTCTTGAAATGGATTTGTATCTTATGAAGTGGTGATTCTCATATTTGTTTAGTTGTATATGCCCATTGTCATATGTCTAACCTGTATAATTGTTTTAGTTACGTGAAGCTTCTCTATTTGCGCTGGTTTCTATATCAGATCAGTTGATTGAAGCAGAGGTCTACTTACTTTTCTACATTATTTGAAATGTTGTAAGCAATAAGATCTACATTCAGATTACTATGTTATTGTATCCTATCTATGATTGAGTTTCTGATAGTTGAACCCTTGCTTTCTTTGAATTTCTTTTTCGAAATATGTAACTCGGCTGACACTCTTGTTTTAGGGTTCAAAAGTTATGAAATTAAATTTGGCAATCTTCTTGAGCAAATGATCAATGAAGATATGTCAACAGGTAACCAACAATTTATTGGGTCACTTGAAACTATAATATAATTGTATCATAATCAAGTAATTATAATGCAAGAAAAAAAACTATAGCAGAAAACAAGGGTAGAAACAGCGCATAATTACTACAAGTCATCAATCTTGCTTTGTCAACAAACCGAAGAGTCATTTGAGTATAGACCTCATCAGTTTTTACAGAATTATCTTCTAGAATCGTTTGTTCTAATATTTTTTGTTGTGAATGCTCATTTTATATTTCTATTTATTTTGACAATTTATATCCAAGGGAAGGAATCAGCTTCTGGTGCCATGCTAAGGGGCGCGGCTGTCTTCATCTGGTTGACTGCACTTGGATGATATTTTGATGGATAGAAAATTATGAAGCTACTAGAGATATTTTGATGATGTTTGAATTAATTTTGATGATGTTTGGACATGGTTCTTGATGTATATGATATTTTAATAATGTTATCTCAGTTTGGGCAAATACTAGGGAAATCTTGATGTATGATATTTGCGCAGTATGATGTATGATATTTGATAATATTTTGATGTATGATAGTTTGAAGTATGTTTGCTCAATATTGTTTAATTATTTAAATAATTTATTTTTTAAATGGTATTTGTTGTAAATTGTTGGTTGCCTCAACCAAAAAATAACGATTTTTATTTGTTGTCAAACTATTGTTTAAATCACACACAAACAACGGTTTAATACTATTATTAACCTGTTGTCGATCACATTAAAAGACAATGGTGAAAAATCATTGCTACACTATTGTTATTGACTATAAATGACAATGGTTTTTAACTGTTGATGTTGAGCACCTCTTTTAACAACATGATCTTTAACAACAGTGTTTTTAGCCTACGATAATGGCGAACACCCATTGTTAACAAGCATTTTTCTAGTAGTGCGCCTCAGATGCTGATGTGGAGGCTTGCTTCGACTGTGCTTGGAAGAACGCTTGTCTGTGGTGCCTGTCACCATACAGGCGCCTGTTCAAACAGGCGCCTGACTCCATTTAGGCGCCTGGGAGCAGAAAACCTCACCCTTTGTTCCTACAACCAGGGTTAGTTCCAAAACACAAATAATACTTAAATAATATAAGTTTAAGCACATATAACAGCCTGAGCTGTTTTGGTTCTGACTTTGGGCTTCTGAAATGGAACCCTAGGTCGAACCGACGCCTAGTGTTTCCTCCTACGGGGAATACGTCCTCACCTACTCCTCTCAGGAGAGTTTACCTTTTTTTCCAACCGGCTTCTCCGGTTGGACTTTTTCCCAATCAACCGGATCAGGTCTTCGTGCCCAGTCCACAACTAGGACTTATTGCCCAGCTTCACTCACTGTGTCTTCGGTGACCAGCCCTCGACCATGACTTATTGCCCGATTCCTCGAATCAGGATTTCGTGCCCAGTCTGCGACCAGGATTTATTGCCCAACCCTATGTCAGGATTTTGGTGCCCAGCCCGCAGCCAGGACTTATTGCCCAATTCCTAGAATCAGGACTTTGTGCCTAGTGTACCTAGAACTTTTCCTGCACACTTGAGTAACATTGTTAGATTACAAGATAACCTTAACTTATGAACCCTTTGCCATTATCAAAACACAAGTTTGATCTTAATTGGTGATTCAGGCATCAATAGTTTCTTATCCGCTTCCCCTTAGGTAATAGCTGGTGCCATAATAGACTGCCAATTGGAGTATCCCTGTAATCATACCAACTTCGGTCATGTCCTCTCCTTCTCCTTTTCTACAAGCTACTGGTTCAAAAAGATGATCGACTATAAGATAGCTTGATTAAGTCTCCATGCCCTTTTTGCAATTATTGCAAGTAATTCTTTAACTCTTTCATTCAAACACATGTTCTTTGCTAATAGCTCCTTGATTTGGTTGTATTTAAGAATGCAGTCACCACATTCCTTACTACTTTGCCATACAACTTCTGTGTTATCTCCTTGTGATATCTCCGTTGGGCATGGAATGTCATCACTGATATCAATGTTCTCAAACAATATTTTTTTCATTTTGGTTAGAAATTATTTCAATTATAACCTATCAATTAACAAGTATAAAAATGTTAACAACTCCATATCAAACTAACATAGGTCATAGTTTAGAATAATTACCATTTCAGGTGAGAGTCGATCGACAAGGGCCCTCACCTTACTAATATGCGATGGAATATTCCTCCACTTATTTATTCGGGGTTCTTCAACATTGTATGATTTTTGAATTGGAACATGCTCCAAAAATCATGCCTATACCAAGTGTTACATACAAATACATAAACGACAGCAAAATATTAATGTGTTGGTGTGGTATTGGAGGGTGGTGTTGGTGTGGTATCTCTGCGTTGATGAAAATAAGTCCCTAATCTTACGTAATTGTGGAGACAAAAATTAATGAATGACTTCAACCCGGTTGAATCTAGCAAGATTCTCATAATCATCTACTATATCAATAAGACCTAAAGGGACCTTATATGTACTAGATGAAAATAGGACACAACTAATATATATAAAATGTAGAATTTACACACTAATACAGCATCATCATCTGATTCAACACTTTTGGCATAATATTTAAGTATTTCCTCAATTCTTATTCTGGTAGGTTAATTTTCTTTTAAGAAGTAAGATAGAAGTCACCCGATACTTTAGTTGAATTAATAGGGACCGAAACATCTCGGACCTCTATACCCAGTAACAAAGCAATATCTCATCTAGTGAACATAACCGGTACACTTGAAACATTTAAATATTTAGTTATATTCAAGAAGATAGGCCCGATATGATTTCATATCAGGCTCAACATGATATGATTTCAAGCCTAACATAGGCCAGAACTTAAATAATATCAGGCCTAATGAGGGCCTGAAATCATTTCACTTTAGGCCCTTGGTAGGCCTAAAATCAAATCACTGAAATGGTTCTGAAAACAAATTAAATGAAAAAGAAATAGTAGATGATTCAAATATTTTTGAATTAATAGAAATGATGCAACTAGACCCAAATCTATTAACAATTTAATCTTTAATTAATAACTTCAACATTAATTTTTAAATAATTTAAACCTTAATTAATTCTTAATTTTAATAATTTTACCTTAATTAAATCTTTAACTATAATTAATTCTTTATTAAATTAACTCTAATTAATTCTTTATTTATTTAACTCTAATTAATTCATAATTAATTTAACTCAAATTAATTCTTAATTAATTTACTCTAATTAATTCTTAATTAATTCAGCTCTAATTAATTCTTAATTAATTTAACTCTAATTAATTCAACTCTAATTAATTCGTAATTAATTTAACTCTAATTAATTCTTAATAATTTTAACTTTTAATTATTTTAACTCTAATTAACTCATAATAATTTTAATCTCAATCCTTAATAATACTAATTAATACTTAATAACTTTAATCCTAATTAATTCTTAATAATTTTTAATCCTAATTAATTAGTAATAATTTCAATCTTAATTAATCCTTAATAATTTCAATCTGAACTAATCCTTAATAATTTCAATCCTTAATTCAATCCACGAACTAAATTCTAATTAATTACTTTCAGATATGAAATTAATTAAAATCTAACCCAACTGGAACAATCAACATAATTATATTAAATATGTCAAAGTGGATTGACATATTCCTGGGTTCACACGGTATGTATCAAATCGAGAATTTGATACATTATTAGAAACTTAATTAAAATGTCTTGACTTGATTGAATCATGCATAGATACCATGTTCATGCATCTGCTTATTTTTTAAATTATTTGTCATGTCATTCATATTTAATTTTCTGCATGATTTAGAACGGATAGATAGGAAAAGATTGGTTGATACTTGCCTAACCTAGTACCAAGGTGGGGCGAGATGATAATACGTTAGGGAAGCTTGGCCTAGCTATGTGGAACTAGCCGAAGCTACTTCGCCACATCCTAGACTAGTTAGACCAGAATTTTTCAAAGAAGGCTATGACCAAGGTGGGGCGAGATCCTACCAAGGTGGGGCGAGATGATAAAAGGCTTTGTCTAAGGAAAAGGTTGATCATCCAATAAGGCTATGACCAAAGAAGACCTCTATGCCTCGCCAAGACCTGGAAGCCGATTATTGAAATTTAATTTTAAATTATAAATTGATTAAACTCAAATCTAACTCAAGGTCAACCAGTTTATAAATAAATTGAAATAAATTATTCAAGCATCTCACAATACACCCATAAGGCAACCATGCATGCTTGTTATGGACTAATTAATTAACAAATGCTTTTCAAAATATTTTCAAAAGTTTTAGGGTATTTTCATAAAAATATATTTTCAAAATAATGTTTAAATATAATAATGTTTTTATCAATTTCATGCTTGCCTGATTGCTTATCTATAAAATACATTTTCAAACATTTATATATCTTTTCGAAAATTGTTTAACCTACACACTTAGACACAAACCTTTTAGGTCAACACTAGAGTCCCTTAAGGCACTTAGGTAGAGGTCCTTGTAGTTAACAAGGATAGCCAGACGGTGTCAGGATCAGGGGGAGGTTTTTTTTTCTTTTTTATTTTTCAAAATTATTCTTTTCAAAAATATTATTTCAAAAATTATTCTTTTAAGAAATTCAGATCTTTTAAAATTATTTATGCTTTAAAAATATCAACATTTCAAATCACATTTTCGAAAAATGTTTAAAAAACTTATTATATTCTTCAAAATATTTTTCAAAAATTATTTCCTTAAAAACTACAATATTTCAAAACTTAGTTCAAAAATGTGCAAATTGCTCTTTTGATTTGGATGAACTCTAAAGACACATAGGAAATATCCTTTATGATCTTCAAGGATTCCTAAGATTGTACCAGGTTTAGTAGGAGTTCTACTCAAAATAAATTAATTCTATTTTCTGACCATTTTTTGAAAAATTATTAGATAATTCTTTTCGTTTGAACCAAACCCTAAGACTCAGAGGAGATCACTTGTAGTCAACAAGCTTCGTAGGACTGTGTCAAGTTTAGGGGGAGGTCAAATTAAAAGATTTAATAAAATTTTAAAAATTATCATGGATTCATACACCATCTTTTCAAAATCATTTTGAAAACATAATATTCTCTTTTCAAAATAATATCTTTTCAAAATCATTTTGAAAACATAATATTCTCTTTTTAGAACACCATCATTTCAAAATCATTTTTATAATATTCACAGTCTTAAAAATTATTTTGTAAAAATATTTCCATCTTTTGAACAAAGTTTTTTTAAAAAAAATCATCTCATCTTGAGTTTGGAAATTTTTACAGGACACTTAGAAAAATTTTCTTGTAGTTAACTAGATTTCCTAGGATTGTGTCAGACTCGAAAAGAAACCAAATCAAGAAAGTGATCATTTTTTAAAATATACATTTATGAAAAATCCTTACGACACATAGGACTTTTCTTGTGGTCAACAAGATTCCTAGGATTATTGTCAGATTTAGGGAAGTTCAATTTTTTTTAACATATATATATATTTCCATATTGTTGGTGCAATTCAAGTACTTCATGTTTTTTTAATACTTTATAAAACATGCACTTAGTTTTTCAAAAAAAAAGGGGAAGAGTTTTGGAAATCATTTTTTAAAATTACATAAGTATTTTCAAAAGAAAGAGAGAAATTATCTCAAATGGGAAAGTTACATTTTTGTTCAAAAATCTTCATTGTTGGCGTAAGGTTTTTTCATAATTTTTTTTTGATGTATGACAAAGGGGGGAGAGAAGAGCTTAAGTTAGATTTTTTTTTTTGACTTTTCCCAAAGGATTAAACCTAGAGTTAACCCTTAGACCGATTTAACTTAAGATATTGTCAAACATAAAAAACGGGGAGATTGTTGGTGCAAGATGCATCAATGATATCTTCCTCTAAGTGTTTCGATGTTTAACAATATACTTAAGTTAGCAACAATATGTGTTAGACAAGGTAAGGGTTAGTCAAAGTGATCAAGGGTTAAACCAAACAGAACCTTATGTTTGGTAGGGTTAACCCAGGGTTGATCAGGTTGACAAAGGTTTAGCCAAACAAGATCTGATGTTTGGCAGAGTGAACAAGAACCCAGGGTTGGTTGTGGTGACCAAGGGTTAGCCAAACAGGACCTGATGTTTGGTAGAGTGATCAAACCTAGATTTGATCTGGTTAATATACTATGGATTGATCAGTTAGAACAAGGGTTAGCTAAACTGGATCTGATATTTAGTAGAAAACCCAGGGTTAATCAGTTTGACGAAGGAGTGTGCCAAACAGGACTTGATGTTTGGCAGAAGGAAAGTCTAGTCAGGATTAATATGACTAGCAAAAGATGTCTTTATCAAAGTGAAAGAAAGTCCTAGTTAACCTAGGCACGAAGTCCTGGTTCGAGGAATTAGGCACTAAGTCCTGGCCGAGGCCTGGGCACCTAAGACCTGACCGAGGGTTAGACACGAAGTCCTGGTTTGAGGAATTGGGCACTAAGTCCTGGCCGAGGGTTGGGCGCCTAAGACCTGACCGAGGGTTGGGCACGAAGTCCTGGTTCGAGGAATTGAGCATGAAGACTTGGTCTGAGGGATTGAGCAACTTAGTTGAGCGATGACTAAGGATAGAAGTAGAGATGGGTCGAGGTTCGGACGTCTCGAGATCCGAGAGTCTCGGAGGCTAAGTAAAAGTCCAACCGAAGAAGTCGGTTGCAAAAGGTAACTTCTCCTCAGAGGAGTAAGCGAGGGTGCGTTCCTCGGAAGAAGGAACATTAGGCGCCGGTTTGACCTAGTGTTTCGAGAGAAATCCAAAGTCAGAACCAATCTTTAAGGCTAAGATTGTTTGCATATTTATCTTGTATTTGTTGTCTTACAGGTACCTGGAGTTGGTGGCAAGATAGGAAAGCAAACACAGGTGAAAAAGCTGCCTGGAAGGTAATCCAGGGCGCCTGTATCAATACATGCGCCCCAGACATCCAAGGCACCCCAAACTGGGCTCCCAGGCACCTTAGATGGGCTCACTTATCAGCATCGTAATGTTCGCGATTATGGATGTTTTTTTGACCTCCAATAGGGCGCCTCAGAGGCTCTAGGGTGCCCTGGAAGATACGATAAAAGGGGCTTCGAGCCCTCAAGGCTGGACATCACTTTCTACATTTGCTAGGTCATTCTGAACAAATAAAAAGCACTGAAGTCGAAGCTCTGCGATCAAGGAGGCTCCAGGAGAAAGTGCGGCACACTTCGGACTTCCAGATTGGATGGATCGACTTTTGTTTGGTTTGCTTTAAGATTACAAATTCACATTTTTAGTTATATTTTTTGTACTTGTAACTCAACTGTAAGACAGGTTTGTCCGCCTTCGGAAATTCTGGAATGGAGACCACTAGTGGACGGGCACTACCCGTGATTAGGCCATGGATGTACTAACCCTGGGGGGTTGGGAACCAAGTAAATCCCGCATGTACGAGTCCCTTTTATTTTCAATCTTTATTATTTCCGCTGCTACTAACTCTCTGATTAGAACGAACGAACGTCAAAGCTCCGAAGAAATTACGAGTCGATATTCACCCCCCCTCTATCGATGGCATCGATCCTGTTAAATCCGACACTTTTGACGCGGTCCAGAAAATTTTTTGGAAAAAGATTTAGGGTTTGAGGGACCCTAAACTGAAGTTAGAGGATTAAATTACCTTGAAACATAAGTTTTGAGGGCTTAGAATTGAATAAGAGCTAAATCCTGAGGTTAAATGGCTTAAAAACCCTAAGCCTAAGGGTTTAGAGTGAATTAGCAGTATTTGGAGGGGGTAAAATGCAAAGTTCACCCTCACACAATACCCCCCCCCCCCCCGGCCCCTTCTCTTCTCGCCTCACAGACTCGCCGAAAGCCATCTCTCTCTCTCTCTCGAACCCGACTCCTCTCGGTCCCGATTCCAACCACTGAGCACCCTAGGTCGGCGACGCCTCCTTCTTCCTCGTCACTCAAGCGTTCTACCGGTGACCCTTGTCTACCCCTACCCGGGCTTGGCAGATCAAAGGGAGCCCTTAGGTCGATGGCAGGGGACGAAACCAGACACCGTCGACGGCTTCGGTTAGGGTAAGTTTTCGATTTTCCCTTGGGTTACAGCATCAGATCTATGGAAGACTTGAGAGGGGATACACGGCGGATACAGGGAAAATATCTCTGCTCGGTAATGATCGGGAGATTGGGTCTTGAACGGAGCTGAGTCGCAGGATCCTTCGGTGGTTGTCCTGGTGAGTTGAGCGTTCCCTGATTTTGGGTTGACAAGCTGATAGGTTGATTGTGTACAGATATCAAGGTCGTCTCTGAATTGATTCTGTGTTTCAGAATTCAGAATGAACAAGGACTAGAGATTGGTCTTGGATTGATATTGGAGTTGGAATCCTACAGAATTGGGGACCGACAGTGAGTTCCTTAGGGTGAGTAGAATCCTTCTTCAGTTATGGGTGATGAAAATTTCGGTATTTCAATTTAAATGTTTCCTTGCTACCTACTGTACATTACATTATGGGTATGATTGGGCTGTTTTTGTATGCCGTGAGGTTGCCTTCCGGATATACACCCCATTTGCTAACTCTGTGTTGGATTGTTAGGATTGGGGTTTGATTTTTGTTCTAGATCAGTTATGGAACTGAATGCTTGTATGAGTTCTATTTGGAAGATGATTTTGATTGAACTTGAAGACATTAGGATGGAGGGTTGAGTAACTTTCTTACTTGGATAACAGATTGTTAGAATGATTAGAGCTTGTTGTATATACCATAGGTTTGTATTGGTTTGTATTAGTGACCTATCTACTATGAGACAGTCTATTGGTTTTGTCTTGGAGCTACTTGGAACCGGTTCATAGATTACGTTAGGTCCAGAGATTTAGTGGACATGATTTGACCTCTTGATTCTCTTTACCTTATGCACTTTGGATTTTTGGAATCCATGGGGTTGATGGATTAGGAATGGAGTTACTTTTAATTACAAAGAGTAACTAAGAGTATTCCATTTAATTGGAAGTAATTAAATGGAAAGGGACTGATCAGGTTAACCCTAGCATGGTTAAGGGATTAATTAGCTAGTCGTTATTATAACTGTGTAATAGCTAATTAAATATATCCTTGATACAGGAGCTTGATTGGATTATTGGCGGGTGGTTCTTTCTGCTTGATACGGACTTCACATATTTAGAGGCGGGTACCCCTGACTTATCTTTTTAGATATTGTCTTACTACTATGCATAGTTTGCTATAGATAATCATAAGTTTATACGCTGTACCTGCCTTTGTGTATTATGATCAGATATATGTTGTTTAGATGACTCCGGTTTAGTTCTATACAGTCTCGATATTTGTCATGCGTTCATATGTGCTCAGATATGATGGTAGGTCACTTAGTACCTGTAGTTGTATTGATTCCTAGAGATACCTTGGATGGATACCTAGGGTAGAATGGTTAGATATGGATATATGTGTTTGACCTATACTTTTCCCACCGAGGTGTGGTTGAGAACCTGGTTAGTGAGGGTGTTGTTGGCATACATTACCCTCTAGGTTGCATTACTGAGCTGTAGGCTCTGTACAATTGCATACTGGCGATCATCGGCTCCCTTAGGGTCAGAGCCCGTCGCGCAGACAGGATTCAGGTTTGATTGAGCTATTTGCATGATGCTATGATCATGATGGAGACCATCGGCTCCCCTGAGGTCTGAGTCCGTCCTCAGTCATGTTTGAGGCTACATATTGTATTGCCACAGGTGATGGGCATCATATTTGTATAGTCACAGGTGCTGGGCTACATATTGCATTGCCACAGGTGTTGGGCATCATATTTGCATAGCCATAGGTGCTGGGCTACATATTGCATTGCCACAGGTGTTGGGCATCATATTTGCATAGCCACAGGTGCTGGGTTACATATTGCATTGCCACAGGTGATGGACATCATATTTGCATAGCCACAGGTGATGGGTTACATATTGTATCCGCCAAAGGTGCTAGGCGTCATATTTGCATAGCCACAGGTGTTGGGCTACATACTTGCATTGCCATAGGTGCTGATCATCATATCTGCATAGCCACGAGTGTTGGCCTTTATATGTTGTAGGCCACAAGTGTTTGGCTTCTCTCTGCAACCATGATTGGTTGGCTTATCTGTTTCTTGTTCACTCGATCGTCGGTCTAGTGGTGGCTGAGGTGCGTATAGATCAGATCTTGGCATCGGGTGTATAGGATGCATTGCATCTTTGTAGGTGCTTGTTGTGTTTGAGTGTTGTATATATTTAACATGCCCTTACAGGTGACATACACATTTGGATTATGTATTATTCTTGAGGTTATATAGGGGATTGATTACACCTATCTGTATGATAGACGGACTCTGGTATGTATTCCCCCTTAGTCTTCAGTTATGCTTTATCCTCTATATTCGAGACTGTATCAGCATGATTCTTAATGTTATTTATAGTTTGATGTGCATATATGTTTCTGGTATCTGCTGAGTTTATTTGGACTCACCACCGTTGCCTATATTTTTGTTTCCAGATTGATTGGTCTCCAGGAGAGCCCCAGTTGCCAATCCCAGGTCCCTACGACTCTCGTGATGAGTGCTTCCGCGTAGTCATGTTTCATTTACATCGTACTATTTGGTTTGGATTTGTTTGATGTCGTGGAACTTGTATCACATTTTATTTGCCTTGGTATTGTATTTTTGAGTCCTCTGATGGACTACATGTTTGTTGTTTTGTTGTAAGTCGGAACGGTCCACAGTCATGTATGATTTATTTTGTGTTATGGTTATATTTTATCTTGATTTTGAGGCCTGAGGCCAAATTATTATCTGCGTGTGTTGTTTGGATATTGTTTGTATATGTAAATTGTCCGCCGGACAGGGGAGATGTTGTCCGATTTTATTTTGGAACAGCGGCTCCTAGGTCTCAGGGCGTCACAGATCCTATAAGTGGTATCAGAGTTTGGTAGCTCTTCACCAGACTAACAGCCGACGGAGCAAAGATGCCAGGAATTGAGGGGGAGCTAGGGGTGAATCAAGTGCATTTTTTTAATGTCAATACTTAAATTTCATATTATATGTTCAAGTGCAAGGAGAGAGGGCACTATAAAAACTAGTGTCTTATTCGTAAGAATCGATCATCACCACCAGCGGCAAAGGAGGTACCCGCGCCAGGACTCCGGAGGGATAAGAGCCATATCCATTGCTTCAGATGTCAAAAACACAGACACTACAACAACCAGTGTCCGATCAAGGTATGAAAAATTAATTATTGCAATAATTTTCAAATTTCTAAAATTCCTGCACAGTTTTTCAAGCATGCTGATAATTTAGATATTACTGGAAATATCTCTGAGAAATTAGATTTTTTTCATAACCAATTTAAGTTATTACAAGATAATTTATCAAATGAGAATAATATTAAAATAACGAATATAATTCATTAATCTCTAATATTAATACTAAAATTTTTGAACTTAATAATAATTCTTATAATATCAAGGATAATGATTTTACTGATAATTCTGACAATGTTAAGGATAATGATATTACTGATAATTTTAAAAATGTTAAGAATAATGATATTACTGATAATTCTGAAAATGTTAAGAATAATGATATTACTGATAATTCTGAAAATATTAAGGATAACAATGATTTTTATGATGATAATTCTGAGGATAAAAATGAAATTGTCATTAATAATCTTTCTGATATGGGGCAAAATAATATTAACGATTATCCTGAAGATAATAGTGAGGATAATAGTCAATCCTTAGTTAACGTTACTGATCTTGAATATAATACTATAAATTTAATAAATAATCCTAAAAATTTCTCTACCTACTGTGAAGGTAGAGAAGAATATAATTCTGATGATGAGGATAAGGTGGAAGAAGAATTTCTTAGAATCAAAGCTACATTTAATAATGTCTACAAAAATTCAAACAAAACAGAAGTATTAGATAAACTTGAAAAATTAAATGAAAAAGAAATAATAGATGATTTACATATTTTTGAATTAATGAAAATGATGTAACTAGACACAAAACTGTTAACAATTTAATCTTTAATTAATAACTTCAACATTAATTTTTATATAATTTAAACCTTAATTAAATCATAATTTTAATAATTTTACCTTAATTAATTCTTTAACTATAATTAATTCTTAATTAATTTAACTATAATTAATTCTTAATTAATTTAACTCTAATTAATTCTTAAATAATTTTAACTCTAATTAAGTCTTAATTAATTTAACTCTAATTAATTCATAATTAATTTAACACTAATTAATTCGTAATTAATTTTACACTAATTAATTCTTAATTAATTTAACTCTAATTATTTAGGAATTAATTCAACTTTAATTAATTCATAAATAATTTAACTCTAATTAATTCTTAATTAATTCAGCTCTAATTAATTCTTACTTAATTTAACTCTTATTAACTCGTAATAATTTCAATCTCAATCCTTAATAATAATAATTAATACTTAATAACATTAATACTAATTACTTCCTAATAATTTTTAATCCTAATTAGTTCATAATAATTTCAATCTTAATTAATCCTTAATAATTTCAATCTTAATTAATCCTTAATAATTTCAATCTTAACTAATCCTTAATAATTTCAATCCTTAATTCAATCCACGAACTAAATTCTAATTAATTTCCTTCAGATATGAAATTAATTAAAATCTTACCCAACTGGAATAATCAACTTAATTATATTAAATATGTCAAAGTGGGTTGACATATTCGTCGGTTAACATGGTATGTATCAAATCGAGAATTTAATACATTATTAGAAACTTAATTAAATGTCTTGACTTGATTGAAAAATGCATAAATACCATGTTCATGCATCTGTTTATTTTTTAAAATATCTATAATGTCATTCATGTTTAATTTTCTGCATGATTTAGAACGGATAGATAGGAAAAGATTGGTTGATACTTGCCTAACCTAGTACCAAGGTGGGGCGAGATGACAGTACGTTAGGGAAGCTTGGCCTAGCTAAGTGGATCTAGCCGAAGCTACCTCGCCACATCCAAGACTAGTTAGACCAGAATTTTTCAAAGAGTAAAATAAAGATATTATTTCTTTAAAAGGCTTTGTCTAAGGAAAGGGTTGATGATCCAATAAGGCTACGACCAAAGAAGGCCTCTGTGCCTTGCCAAGACCTGGAAGCCGATTATTGAAATCTACTATTAAATTATAAATTGATTAAACTCAAATCTAACTCAAGGTCAACTAGTCTATAAATAAATTGAGAATAATTATTCAAGGATCTCACAATACACCCATAAGACAATCATGCTTGCTTGTGCTGCGACACTTAGAAAGGATGAGATGTTAAGGACTAATTATTTGACAAATATTTTTCAAAATATTTTCAAAATCTTTAGGATATTTTCTTTAAAATTTATTTTCAAAATAATGATTAAGCATAATAATGTTTTTATGAATTTCATGCTTGCCTGATTGCTTATCTATAAAATACATTTTCAAAAATAATATATCTTTTTGGAACACTTACACACAAACCTTTTAGGTCAACACTAGAGTCCCTTAAGACACTTAGGTAGAGGTCCTTGTAGTTAACAAGGGTAGCCAGACGGTGTCAGGTTCAAGGGGAGGTTTTTTTTTGTTCTTTTTATTTTTCAAAATTATGCTTTTCAAAAATATCATTTCAAAAATTATTTATTTTGGGAGATTTTGTTCTTTTAAAATGATTTATGCTTTAAAAATATCAACATTTCAAATCACGTTTTCAAAAAATGATTCAAAAACTTATTATATTATTTAAAATATTTTTCAAAAATTATTTCCTTAAAAACTACAATATTTCAAAACTTATTTCAAAAATGTGCAAATTGCTCTTTTGATTTGGTTGAACTCTAAAGACACATAGGAAATATCCTTTATGATCTTCAAGGATTCCAAAGATTGTGTTAGGTTTAGGGAGAGTCCTACTCAATAGAAATTAATTCTATTTTCTGACCATTTTTTTAAATTATTAGATAATTCTTTTCGTTTGAATCAAATCCTAAGACTCAGAGAAAGATCACTTGTAGTCAATAAGCTTCCTAGGACATTGTCAAGTTTAGGGGGAGGTCAAATTAAAAGATTTATTAAAATTTTCAAAATTATCATGTTTTCATACACCATCATTTCAAAATCATTTTGAAAACATAATATTCTCTTTTCAAAACAATATCATTTCAAAATTATTTTGAAAACATAATATTCTCTTTTCAAAGCACCATCTTTTCAAAATCATTTGTATAATATTCTCAATATTAAAAATTATTTTGTAAAAATCTTTCCATTTTTTGAACAAAGTCTTTAAAATAAATTCATCTCATCTTGAGTTTGGAAAATTTTCCTGGACACTTAGAAAAATTTTCTTGTAGTTAACAAGATTTCCTAGGATTGTGTCCAACTAGAAAAGAAACCAAACCAAGAAAGTGATCATTTTTTAAAATATACATTTATGGAAAATCCCTAAGACACATAAGAATTTTCTTGTGGTCAACAAGATTCCTAGGATTGTTGTCAGATTTAGGGAAGTTCAATTTTTTTAACATATATATATTTTTCCATATTGTTGGTGCAATTCAAGTACTTCATGTTTTTTGATTACTTTATAAAACAAGTACTTAGTTTTTCAAAAAAAAAGGGGAAGAGTTTTGAAAATCATTTTTTTTAATTACATAAGTATTTTCAAAAGGAAGAGAGAAATTATCTCAAATGGGAAAGTGACATTTTTGTTCAAAAATTTTCATTGTTGGCGCAAGTTTTTTTCATAATTTTTTTTTGATGTGTGACAAAGGGGAAGAGAAGAGCTTAAGTTAGATTTTTTTTTCGATTTCTCCCAAAGGATTAAACCCCAAAGGATTAAACCTAGAGTTATCCTTAGATCGATCTAACATAAGATATTTCAAACATCAAAAAGGGGGATATTGTTGGTACAAGATTCATCAATGATGTCTTCCTCTAAGTGTTTTGATGTTTAACAATATACTTAAGTTAGTAATAATATGTGTTAGACAAGGTAAGGGTTAGTCAAAGTGATCAAGGGTTAAACCAAATAGAACCTTATGTTTGGTTGGGTTAACCCAGGGTTGATCAAGTTGACAAAGGTTTTCCAAACAGGATCTGATGTTTGGCAGAGTGATCAAACCTATATTTGATCTGGTTAATATACTAAGGTTTGATCAATTAGAGCAAGGGTCATCTATACAGGATATGATGTTAAGCAGAAAACCCAGGGTTGGTCAGTTAGACCAAGGAGTGAGCCAAACAGGACTTGATGTTTGGCAGAAGGGATGTCTAGTCAGGATTAATATGACTAGCAAAAGAAGTCTTTATCAAAGTGAAAGAAAGTCCTAGTTAACCTAGGCATGAAGTCCTGGTTTGAGGAATTGGGCACTAAGTCTTGGCCGAGGGCTGGACACCTAAGACCTGACCGAGGGTTGGGCACGAAGTCCTGGTTCAAGGAATTGGGCACTAAGTCCTGGCCGAGGGCTGGGCACCTAAGACCTGACCGAGGGTTGGGCATGAAGTCCTGGTTCGAGGAATTTGGCACTAAGTCCTGGCCAAGGGCTGGGCACCTAAGACCTGACCAAGGGATGGGCCCAAAGTCCTGGTTCGAGGAATTGGGCATGAAGTCTTGGTCCGAGGGATTGAGCAACTTAGCTAAGCGATGACTAAGGACAGAAGTAGAGACGGGTCGAGGTTCAAACGTCTCGAGATCCAGGAGTCTCGGAGGCTAATTAAATGTCCAACCGGAGGAGCCGGTTGGCAAAAGGTAACTTGTCCTGAGAGGAGTAGGTGAGGACGCGTTCTCCAGAAGAGGGAACATTAGGCGTCGGTTCGACCTAGGGTTTCGAGATAAATCCAAAGTCAGAACCAATCTTAAAGGGTAAGATTGTTTGCATATTTATCTTGTGTTTGTTGTCTTGCAGGTACCTGGAGTTGGAGGCAAGATAGGAAAGAAAATGCAGGAGAAAAAGCTGCCTGGAAGGTCATCTAGGGCGCTCATATCAATACAACGCCCCAGACATCCAAGGCGCCCCAGACTAGGCTCCCAGGCGCCTGGGATGGTCCCAGGTGCCCTGGACAGTCCCAAGCACCTGGGATGTGTTAGATCGAAGAAAACGATAGAGGGGGGGGGGGGGTGAATATCGTTATAAAATTTTTGGACTAAGAAAGAGCAAATACACAGCGGAAAGAAAATAACGTACACAAGAACACAGGTCGATTTTTTACATGGTTCGGAGTCGCGGTCGGCTCCTACTCCAAGGTCTACGGTCCTTGACCATTTACTTTGGGCAATTCTATATTCGGAAAGATTTTACAGATTGAAAGTACAGATATAGAATTTGTAAACTAAGTTACAACACTTTTGTAAATTTTAACTTTACCGACGCCCGAGATGGATCGAATTCCAAAACAGAGGGTCGTCATCGGCGCTGAAATCTCGAAATGGAACATTGTTGAAGCGCAACTCATAAGAGAAAGTGTTTGGAGCGTTGGAAAGAATGGATGTTGAAGCCTTGGGGTCGAGCCCCCTTTTATAGTGCCCATGGGGGCGCCTGACACGTGTCTTCACTCGCGAGAACCTCAATCCGCCGCTCGGTCAGCGCTTATCCCCTTCGATTCGGCACCTGGGCTGACTGGGGCACCCAAGACCTCTTGGTCGCCAAGGTTGACATGGTCCATTGGCTTCGTGGTGTATTTGCTTCGATGGCCGCTTTGCCTTTGACCTTGGGCGCCTAGCCCAGTGTGGTTCGAAGCAGTCTTGCTTCTTGGCAATTTTTTGGCCTTGACTTTGGGTGCCCGTGACCTCCCGGGTGCCTAGCCCAATGAACCACCCCAATCCTTTGGGGCGTCTGAGCTGCAGAAACACAATCCTTCGGTCCATGTAACCAAGGTTAGTTCCAAAACAAACTAAGCAAGAGTGTTAGTCATTATTTACAACCTTAGCTGTCTTGGTTCTGACTTCAGGTCTCCCAAATGGAACCCTAGGTCGAACCAACGCCTAATGTTCCCTCTACGGGGAACGTGTCCTCACCTACTCCTCTCAGGAGAATTTACCTTTTTGCCAACCGGCTCCTTCGGTTGGACTTTTACCCAGCTTTACTTACTAGGTCTTCGCGCCCAACTTCCGGTCAGGTCTTAATGCCCATCTTTACTCACCAGGTCTTCAGTGCCCAACCCTCGGCCAGGTCTTAGTGCCCAATTCCTCGAACCAGGTCTTCGGTGCCCAGTCCTCGGCCAGGTCTTAGTGCCCAGTCAACGACCAGGACTTATTCCCCAACCTTATGTCAGGACTTAGTTGCCCAACCCGCGGCCAGGACTTATTGCCCAATTCTTAGAACTAGGACTTCGTGCCTAGTGTTCCTAGGACTTTTCCTGCACACTTGAGTAACATCGTTAGAGCACCAATAATACTTAACTTTGAACCCTTTGCCAATATCAAAACAAGGTTCGATATGGTGCTTCCGGCACCAGCAGGATGGACCCAGGCATCCTGGACAGTCCCAGGCGCCCTGAATGTTCCCAGGCGTCCTGGATGGGCTAACTTATCAGCATCGCGAAGTTCGCAATTATGGATGATTTTTTGACCGCCTATAGTGCGCCTCAGAGGCTCTAGGGCTACTTGGATTATACTATAAAAGTGGCTTCGACCCCTCAAGGCAGGACATCACTTTCTACATCTGCTAAGTCATTCTGAGAAAAGAAAAAGCGCTGAAGACGAAGCTCTACGACCAAGGAGGCTCCAAGAGAAAGTGCGGCGCACTTCGGACTTCCAGATTGGACGGATCGACGTTTGTTTGGTTTTCTTTAAGTTTACAAATTCGCATTTTAGTTATATCTTTTGTGCTTGTAACTTAACTATAAGACGGGTTTCTCCGCCTTCGGAAATTCCGGAAAGGAGACCACTAGTGGGTGTGTCATGCCCCGAGACCCAGGAGTCGTTGATCGAATAAAAAATCGGATAGCACCTCCCCTATCCGATGGACAATTTACACATACATACAACAGAACCACACAGTTTAATTGGCCTCATGCCTCAAATCCAAACAAAACAACAAATATATGACAACATAAGCATAAATCCAAAGCACGAACTTACCTGAGCTGTCGGGGGCAGGAATGTAGCAAAACCACACTCATAGTCCAACATAGAACTCAAAAGTACAATCCTATAAAGAAAATCACATACTACAAGTCCACGATAATCCAACGCTGCGAAATGAAATATAACATGATCAAAATTTGAATGTAAAATATAAAAACCAAATCAGGCGTCGTCACGAGCATGGGACTGGCAACTCGGGCCCTCCTAGCAGATATCAACCTGAAATTAAAAACATGGGCAATGGTGTGAGTCCAAAGGAACTCAGCGGATGTAACGACCCGAAAAATTCTCTTAATATTTTCTTTAAAATAATGAGCATGTCTAGATAATTTTCCGAGGGACCTAGAAATATTAGTACGAACCTTAGTTTAGAAATCCATGATTTTCTCATTTAAATTGAGAAACTAAGTACTAATTGACCTTATATGAGCTTTTTAGTACCATGGTTATTGGTAGATTTTGGGCAAAATTTAATATAAATATACATGGATTTTAATTGGGAATATTAGCATGATTATGGTTGAATTTTAGGGGAATTTTCGGAAATAATAGAAAATAAAATAAAAATAAAATAAAAATAAAGTGCATGCACCAAGGATTGAACCTTAGACCTCTTGTACTATCATGCATGCACTAACCAATTCACCTAGCAAGGGAGTGCTATGAGGGAATGAGGTGAATTTTAGTTAAGGCTTGGGAAAGAATGAAGAGTCATCAAGGGAAGAGACACCATGACTCTTCACTTACCCTCCTTAATGTGGCATAAAAGCATAAGAGAAGGAGTTACATTTCTCCTCTCTTCTTCCATCAAGTCATTTGCTCTCCTCTTCTTCTTCCTCCCCTCCTTGCCAAAACCCCAAGCCCCCTTTTCCCTTGGAAAAGCTCCACAAGAAGGCCTCATCTTCAAGATCTAAAGGTTTCACAAGGCTACAAAGGCTAGGGGGTGGTCAAGAGACAACAAGATCTTCATCTTCTTCCCTATCTAAGGTCTAAAACTAAGATAATCTAAGGTAAGACTCCCTCACCTGTGGTATGATAGTTCCCCTTGATGTTTATCATATTATGAAGTTTCGTTTAGGTTTTATGTTGAGAAAAACCCATGATCTTGGCCCTTGAACTTTCGGCCACCATGTGTTTGGGTTCAAAAATGATGTTAAAAATATCTCACATGTTTTTTTTATGTATTCTCATGATGAATATAGAGTAGAAGAAAATTTTGGGAAATTTGTAGGGTACCCTAAGACCCTTTAGGGTTTGGGACCAACACCATGAACTCATGGTTAGGGTTGGATCTAAACCTTCAAGTATGTATCTTGTGTACCTTCATGACACAAGAGAGGTTGAGGTGATTTATGTGAATTTTCACAAGGTTTTGTAACCCTAAAGGTTTCGGCCAAGAAGGATCCTAGGGCAAGGAGTTAGGGTTTATTGCAAGTATGGGTCCCAATGGCTCCTATGGTATGGTATGGATGATGTTAGATGTTTAATTGGAATTTTTATGAATTTTCCATAGACCCATGGCCCATGTATGTTTCGGCCAACCCTAGGAAGAAGGGCTAGGAGTTAGGGTTAACCCTAAAACATGAGCCCTAATAGCTTCCTATGACTTTATAAGTAATGTATGGTCTTTTACTTACCTTATGCTACCTTACATATCATTTGAATGGTTGAACCCTTCCCTTACAAGTTTCGGCCAAGCCATATAAATGGGGTTTAGGTGGAGTTAGGGTTTCAAGAATGATGGTTTATGACTTATTATGATGTAAATATATAGGTTCAAGCATGTGGTAGAAATTATGTTACCTTTAACCCTAACCTTAGGTGTTATATGTTATGTTAGATATGTTTATGTTAGATGCCATGCTTAGTGGGGTTATTTATGAATGCCATATGTGATGTTAGATCCCATGCATGCTTGTGATAGATATTATACTTATGTATGTGATGCAATGCTTATCTTATGTATCATGATTATGCAAGTTAGATGAATTAGGAGAATGGTCTAGGTAATTATGTCATGTTTTATGAATATAATGCAATGATTACCTTATGTATCATGATCATGCAAGCTCTATGAATTAGGATGAAGGTCTATGTAATTATGTCATGTTTCATGAATATAATGCAATGCTTACCTTATATATCATGATCATGCAAGCTCTAAGAATTAGGATGATGGTATATGCAAACATGTCATATTCTATGAATACAATGCAATGCTTACCTTATGTACCATGATCATGCAAGCACTATGAACAAGAATGATGTTGATGTAAGCATGCCATGTTTATAAATGAAGATAATGCTTATGCCTTAGGGCATCATGATGCTATGCATTAAGTATGAATGATGAAAGGTCAAGTATGATTTATGTCATGCTTCATGTAACAAGGTTATGCTATGTTTAAATATGCTATGAATGTCCCATGAATAATGAAGCATGTGAAGTTATTTTACTTTATGAATGGGCTTGTACCAGACCGAAGTATGGGTCCAGGGGATGGGTACCTTAAGAATGCCCCGGTTTTGGACTACCGACTATGCTGTCCACGGTTCTGGCACTACCGAAGCTGTGCAACAGGGATGGGCACCTTAAGAACGCCCCGGTTCTGGGACTACCGACTATGCTGTCCTTACCCTAGTAGGTCGGGGCTCGCTACCTCGTATTTACTTAGGGATGCACGCTTATGATGTATGTACGTGGTACAAGCCGGAGACCCCAATGATGTTATGATTATGTTTAAGTATTTAAAAGTATGATTTCAAAAAGTAAGCATCCTTATGTATATGCATTCGACTCATGCATTCATTCATGTTATGCATCATGCCATGTTCAGTAGGTTATGTTTATATGTATATTATGTATCATGCCATGCTCAGTATGTTTTATGTACGCCATGTATCATGCCATGTTCAGTAGGTTATGTTTATATGTATATTATATATCATGTCATGCTCAGTATGTTTTATGTATGCCATGTATCATGCCATGTTCAGTAAGTTTTATGTTTTTGTGTATGCCATGTAGCATGCCATGTTAAGGATGTTTTATGTCTTATGTTTATGATTCATGCTAAGCACCAAGTTATGTTAAGGTTTGTGTGCTTATATGTAAGCGACGAATGGTTTTAGTGAGTAGGAAAGAGTCTTACTAAGCCGATGTGCTTATAGTCTTATTTCCTTATACTGCAAATCAAGCAAGAGGGCAATAAGGGAAGCAGCAGGAGGGACAAGAGTATGTGTGTGGTAGTGACTTGGCCAAGAAAGACATATACTTACGAGTCTTTTACTAAAACTTTACGTTTGCTACTTATGTGCTTAATGAATGACTTATGTGACTTTATGATGTGATGATAAGTATGAAGTTAGTATGCTAAGTTCCCTTGTCACTATGTTAGAAAGAAGAGTTGGGTGCATGTATGTGTAAGATTTAAGTATTCCGCTGCCTTACGATATTCACATGCCCCTAAGTATGTTAGCGTAACACCGCTTTATGAAAAAAAAAAGCGGGCGTTACAGCGGATACCTGAACAGATATGCATAGTATATTATACTAACAATAAGACTCACACTGATACAGTCTCATATGTAGAATAGAAAAGGCATACACTGAAGATACTGAATATAGGTAAATACCAGAATCTATCTATCCTACAGAGGGTGAAATAAATCCCTATAGAACAAGGATAACACATAATCCCAGGTAAATAGGTTTCCAGTCTATGCATGTCAATCAAGTGAGCAATCAAATGCAGCAAGCAATGCACGATGCAAAAATGCTCTTGGTGCAATGACATATGTCACCCCTGACGCCAGTCAGGCACCATCCACCTATCATAAATGAGCGTTCGTGTGGGTAGGGCTATGACAATTATGCGCACCTGGCTACCACTGCTCCCGAGTGACCGAGTGGGCAGGATGTTGACGGAGGACACCCTCCTACCCCAAGCAATGGGGGAGTCTCGCTCTCATCTTCTCGTGTCTCAGAACGAGAAGGGATCCCTGGTTGCTACCGCGCCCAGAACCACCCTCCAAATAGTGGTCGAACGGAGCAATACAGGGCAAATGCACACACTCTATGGTAGCCACTACCCCTGGGTGGATGTGTGTGCATATCCTCATGTAACTGGCGATGGGCTCAGATTACATAGGAGTCGATGATCGTCAGCATGCAATAATGCAAGGATGGTGCATGATACTAACACATACAACATCCACCATGTCCTCATCTATCACCTCAGTGTGCTAAGTATAGGTCTGAATCCTATATCATGGGATACAAGTAACCTACTAGGTATACTGAAAAAGTAACTAATGATCCATCAATGTCAAAATGCAAGAGGGCATATCACTACATCTATGCACGTATATACACATGGCAACCATAGAGACTGTATGAAACTATAGGGAGATCATCTCAAGAATAAGCAACAGATATCAAGTAGAGGTATACAAAGGCAGATATAACGTATAAACTTACTGCTATCTATAACAAACCATGCATAGCAATATGACAATATCAAAAGAGATAAGTCAGAGGTACCCGCCTCAATCATAAGATGCTCGTATCAGAAAGAACCTCCCGTCCGATAATCAGAAATGATAAATTCAATCAATGCCCTGTAACAAAGGCATAATGTTTAGCTACAATAATATATAATTTATAGCTAAACAAGCTATCTCAATTTATTAGGATCATCTTAGCTATCCTGTCTCATTTAATTAACCCTAATTAAATGATTAGTCCTTAATTATTTCAAGCTTCCAAGATTAGATTCATGTTAGGTTTCCGGAACCCGAATCATCAAGTTTAGGTTATTAGATTTAATCTAAAATTAACCTTACAGTACCAACATGAATACTAATCCCAATAACGCCAAATCGTAAAGTAAAGCTCACTACGGCATAACCAAATCCATACAATTCACAACCAAAACTTAACACTTCCAATCTTCCATAAACTGACCTCTGTTTCTTCTCCAAATGGAGCTCACGGCAAGCACAATCAAGGTGCTGCCTATAACGACCCTCTCTTACTAACTTTGACCTTATAGGGTCGTTACGTTGACTTTACTGTTGGGCCAGCCAAAATAAAAAAAGACTTTAATTTTATTGGCTTTGCCAAAATTTGACCCCTAGACCTTTTCGTTGCAAGGCCAACGCATTAATCATCAGCCCTACAACTCTTTTTCTTTCAAACTGGCACCAGTATGGCATCAGTCGACTGGTGCAGTCGACTGCACCTGGGAATCACTCGACCGAATCTTTCTGTTCCCTCGTCCAGTCAACTGATACTTGCATCAGTCGACTGATACGCCTGGAACTGTAGTTTCCAGGTTTCAGAAACATCGATCAAGTATATATATACATTCTACTTCAACTACACAACAAGATTATAGACTCACAAACATAATAACCATAATCATACTCCATTTGCATGCATTTCAAACTCCGAATTAACTACTCAAACTTAAAGTCTTTGTGGAAGTAAACTACTAACATAAACTCAAAAGAAAATACTCATAAAGTTGTATTGTTTAGTGTTTTAAACACTAAACAAAACTCATCCCGAAGGATCTCACTCCAAGATTCCGCCGCCACTAACATGAATCATCCATCCTTGAGTCTCCTTGCCTTACATCTTTCCTTTACCTTTATCTGCAGTAAAAAGATGCAAACTATAAGCAAATAGCTTAGTAAGTAGATACCTATCTCACAAAAATATGCAATCGATATCAAACATGCTCTTGGTCAAGAATGCTTGCTTTTAAACATATATACTAAAAATGCTATGCTTAAAATGAATAAGCTCATGAATACACTTGTAACAAATGTTTGCATTTGGAAACTTTTCTTGAAATGAAAAATGTGTAACATGCTTGAAATGATTTCTTGATTTTTGATAAACTTGAAACTTATACTCTTATACTTCTTATACTTCAAAATACTAAGCATCCTCCTTTGGGCCCAGTATAGTACCAATGCGCGCATNTCTTATCTCATTTCTTAGTCCTAGAACTCGTTCTAGGGCTTAGTAAGACCTTGGTCTTACTCAGAACATCGTATCGAACACCTTGCGTGCCGAAATCCCAAAACCTCGCGTTTGGGCAAATCAAGACCTTGGTCTTGCTATACTAGGTCACATCATACAAAAGACTTGAAATCATGTTTAAAACTCATTAGAGAACTACTTTTACTGCAGGTGAGAGATCTACTTACATCCTTACGCTTAGAACTCACTATACCGACGTAGGATCTAGCGTGGTACTCCTCGTCCACTTCCTTCGCACGATCCGGATCTTGAGCGCAAGAAAAGAAGTGGAGAAACCCTTGTTCTTTTTTGTTTTCGGCAAGGAAGAAGAAAATGAGAAAACACTTGGTTTTCTTCTTCTATATCCTTTATATACTAAGTGGAAGTTGAAGCATCACTCATAAAGATGCTTACTATCACTTATCTAATATCGATTCCATATTCTAACAAAATAATCACTAAATCAACTGGACACTTGTAACTAACTCTTACCTTAGGTCATGGGTTCGAGTCCCTACTCCGACACTTTTAAAAGAAAATTTTAATTTCTTTTTGTTTATTTTGGAAATTTTTTTTTAAAAAATTTAAGTGTTACAATCCTCCCTACCTTATGGAAAGATCGTCCTCGAACTTAGAATCACTCTGGATACTTTTGTCTCATGCTATCTTCTGTTTCTCAAGTTGCCTCTTCATGCTTTTGGTTTAGCCATAGAACCTTCACTAAGGGTACCTCTTTGTTCCTCAGTTTCTTGACTGCTCGATCTATTATCTGAATAGGTCGACTTTCATAAATGAGATGTTCTTGAACTTGTACCATCTGTGGCTCAATCACTTGGTTGGTATTGGGAACATGTTTCTTTAGCATTGAGACATGGAATACATTGTGAATAGCTGACATCTCTGGAGGTAGTTCTAACTCATAGGCTACCTTGCCAACTCTTTTCGTTACTAGGTAGGGTCCTACGTAACGAAGACTTAGCTTACCCTTCTTGCCAAATCTCATTACTCCTTTCATGGGGGCTACTTTGAGGAAAACTGTATCCCCAACTTCGAACTCTAGTGGTCTACGCCGCACATCGGCATAACTCTTCTGCCTATTCTGAGCAGTTTCTATTCTTTGGCGGATGCTCTTTATAGCTTCTGTGGTATCCTCAATAAGATCAGCCTGAAACCCCATTTCTTTCTTCTCACTACCTTCATACCAACAGATAGGAGATCTGGACTTCCTACCATAAAGAGCTTCATAAGCCGCCATACCAATAGTAGCTTCGTAACTGTTATTGTAGGCGAACTCAGCTAAACATAAGTACTTGCACCAACTGCCCTTGAAATCTAATGCACAAGCCTTGAGCATATCTTCTAAAACTTGATTTACTCTTTCTGTCTGCCCATTAGTCTGAGGATGGAAAGCTGTGCTAAACATCAGTTTGGTGCCAAGTGCTGTCTGTACAGATTCCCAAAAATGTAAAGTGAAACGACCATCTCAGTCGAAGATAATGGTCTTCGAAACTCCATGCAGTCGGATCACTTCCTGAACATATAACTGGGCTAGTCTTTCTATGGGGTAGGACACTTTGATTGCCAAGAAATGGGCAGACTTGGTCAATCTATCTACAATTACCCAGATAGCATCATAGCCATTTGTTGTCTTGGGTAGACCAACAATGAAGTCCATGGCTATGTCTTCCCATTTCCACTTCGGAATCTGTATAGGCTATAGGACTCCTCCTGGCCTCTGGTGTTGTACTTTCACTCTTTGGCACGTCAGGCAGGTACTGACATACTTAGCTACATCTCATTTCATTCCAGACCACCAAAATCTTCTTTTCAAATCCTGGTACATTTTGGTAGAACCCGGATGCATAGAATAGGGAGTTCTATGGGCTTCCTCAAGAATCTTCTTCCTTAGCTCCTCACTGTTAGGGACACATAGACGGTCTCCATAATAGAGTATCCCCCTATCAGATACTCTAAACTCTTTACTTCCTCCTTCTTGTAACTCTTGTTTGATCATTTGAATATCAGAATCTTGCTCTTGCTTTTTCTGTATATCCTCAAGCAGAGTTGACTCTAGTGTCAATACTGAGAGTTGCCCATCTATGATCTCCACTCCATAATCTACTATCTCTTTCTGCAGTGGTGGTGACAGTGATGACAGGGACATCAAAGTTGCGCAAGCCTTCCTACTCAAAGCATCTGCCACTCTATTCGCTTTTCCTGGGTGGTAGAGGATCTAAGAGTCATAATCTTTATCTAACTCCAGCCACCTTCGTTGTCTCATATTCAGGTCCTTCTGAGTGAAGAAATACCTCAGACTTTGGTGATCTGTGTAAATCCTATACTGGACTCCGTACAGATAATGTCTCCACATTTTGAGGGCAAATACTACGGCGGCTAACTCAAGATCATGAGTAGGGTAGTTATTTTCATAATTCTTGAGTTGCCGGGAGGCATAAGCAATGACCTTGCCTTCTTGCATGAGTACAGCTCCCAGTCTCAACTTTGAGGCATCACTGTATATGTCAAAACTTCTATCACTTTCTGGAACTGTAAGAATGGGAGCACTTGTCAATCTCTTCTTTAACTCAATAAAACTCCGCTCACAGTCTTCAGTCCATTCGTACTACTTATTCTTTCTGGTAAGGGCGGTTAGTGGAGAAGCTATCTTAGAGAAGTCCTCCACGAATCTTCTATAGTACCCTGCTAAACCCAGAAAGCTCCTGATCTCACTAGCATTCTTTGGTCGACCCCAATTACTAACTGCTTCAATCTTGGCTGGGTCTACCATAATTCCTTCCTTGGAAATGATGTGGCCTAGGAAAGCCACTCGGTCAAGCCAAAATTCGCACTTTGAAAACTTGGCATATAACTTCTGCTGTTGTAGCGTCTTCAACACTACCCTCAGATGTTCGTCATGTTCTTCCTGTGACTTTGAAAAGACTAGGATATCATCAATGAAGACTATGACGAACTTATCAAGAAACTCCTTGAATACTCGATTCATTAGATCCATGAACGTTGCATGGGCATTTGTCACTCCAAAAGCATGACCACAAACTCATAGTGTCCATACTTTGTTTGGAAAGCCGTTCTCGGCACATCACTCTCCTTGACTTTGAGTTGACGGTAACCCGACCGCATATCTATTTTGGAAAATATCGTTGTCCCTTTCAACTGATCAAACAAATCATCTATCCTTGGCAAAGGATATCTGTTCTTAATGGTCACCTCATTCAGGGTTCGATAATTTATACACATTCGCATAGATCCATCATTCTTCTTGACGAACAATACGGGAGCTCCCCAAGGTGAATGACTAGGGAGGATGAAACCCTTGTCGAGTAACTCCTGTAGTTGTTCTTGCAGTTCTTTCACTTCTGCTGGCGCCATGCGATAAGGTGCCTTTGAAATCAGGTTGGTCCCTGGAGCCAACTCAATTTCAAACTCGATTTCTCGACTGGGAGGCAGTCCTGGTAACTCTTTAGGAACCACCTCCGGATAGTCATAAACTACCCGTACTTCTTCTTTCTTTAAATCTTCTCTTTGCCTTGCATCTACTATATGCGCTAAATAACCAGAACATCCATTATCTAACATCTTGTAAGCTTATAGGTTAGAAAGAAACCTTTTTGTCTTTCTCATTGAGTGTCCGACAAACTCGAATGGAAGTTCTTCTTCTGGTGTGAACTTTACTCTTCTTCTGCGGCATTCAATAATGGCACTGTACTTGCTCAAGAAATCCATCCCTAAGATGATATCATAATCCTTCATGTCAAGGACTACTAAATCACCATAGAGTTCTCTGTTGGAAATCTGAATTAACATAGCTCTCTGTCACTGAGTGGATGCCATGACCTCTCCTGAAGGTAAGGTCATTAAGAGCTTCAACGTTCAACATTTTTGGTGGCCTTATACTGTTTAAGTAGTGCTCAATGATCAAAGCACTACTTATCAGTTCTTCGGAGGTCTAGGACCTCTTAACAACACTAGCCACCTTTAACGCTATCTCAGGCCTTAACATTTTCAACATTAGCCTGACTCTTTATTTTTCAGTGCTAACTAGCTCTGGGCACAGATGAGCTAACCGGTTAAACATCTTCACTGCTTCATCCACGGATAGTTCTCCTTGTCTGGACTCCATGAATTCATCATAATACTTGTTGGTTACTCGCATGTGAAAGTATTCTTCGAAGAACTCAGTCTCGAAGTCGGCTAATGTCATCTGGCTGACATTTCTCTTGGCCTTGACTCTCTCCCAGCACCTTCTAACATCTCTGGTAAGGCAGAAGGAGACACACTTTATCTTCACTACCTCAGGCCAGACCAGTAGTTCTACTATGCTTTCCTAAGTTTTGAACCATGCTTGAGCATCCCATGGTTCGCTTGTGCCTGAGAAGTCCTCTGGCTTCAGTTTCTGCCACTGGATGAGGTATACTTCTTGCCTTACCCCCCTTGTCGGGACTACAGATGTCACCGATGGGTCTTCGGTCACAACTAGTGCCACTACATATTCTCCACCGGCGCGATAATGGGAGCGGTCTACTAGTTAGCCATCATGGTGGCAATAACTTGCTGTTGTTTTGCTAACTGTTTCTGTAACTGAGCCACCACCTCTAATAGATTTGGTGGGGGTACTGACTCTGTTGCCTTTTGCCCTCTAGGAGCTCGCTCCTCATTTTGGGCCTTTTTAGGACGTCCTCTTGACATTCTCTTACTCTATATCATAAAGAGACTCTGTTGCCTCTTGCCCTCGAGGAGCTCACTCCTCATTTTGGGCATTTCCAGGACATCCTCTTGGCATTCTCTTACTCTATATCTTAAAGAGGGTAATGGTATTACTTCGATAAAGACATTTCATCAATAAGGACATTTCATTACTTCTATATCATCCTACTAATATCATCATACTCATATGGCATATGTCATATCATCATACTATCATCATACTCATCATCATACTCATATTAGATAACATATACTGATCATGCACATAATAGCATATGTTAAGACTAATAGTCAAAGAATGACATGTATATAAAATTAAACATATGCACTTTCTTACTTGGTAGGAGGCCGGATTGATGCTCGATGTCAGTGTGGTGGAAGGGCAGAAACTTGCTCTGATACAAAACCTATAACGACCCTCTCGTGCTAACTTTGACCTTATAAGGTCGTTACGTTGACTTTACTGCTGGGCCAGCCAAAATAAAAATAAAAATTTGATTTTATTGGCTTTGCCAAGATTTGACCCATAAACCTCTTAGTTGCAAGACTAAAGCAATAACCATAAGCCCTACAACACCTTTTGTTTTACATTTGCACCTGTCGACTGATATCTTGCTAGTCGACTGGTGCAGTTGACTGCACCTAGGACTCACTCACCCGAATGTTTCTGTTCCCTCGACCAGTCGACTGATACCTGCATCAGTCGACTGATACGCTTGGAACTGCAGTTTCCAGGTTTCAGAAACACCGTTCAAGTATATATATACATTCTACTTCAACTACACAACAAGATTATAGACTCACAAATATAATAACCATAATCATACTCCATTTGCTTGCATTTCAAACTCCAAATTAACTACTCAAACTTAAATTCTTTGTGGAAGTAAACTACTAACATAAACTCAAAAGAAAATACATTGAACAGACAAAGGGGAGCAAAGGAGGAGTAACCTAAGTGGAAGAAAAGTCCTAGTTAACCTAGGCACTAAGACCTGGTGAGTGGAGCTAGGCACTAAGACCTGCTCGGAAGGTGGGCACTAAGTCCTGATCGAGGATTGGGCACTAAGTCCTGGCAAAGGGCTGTGCACCGAAGACCTACTCGGAAGGTGGGCATTAAGTCCTGGTCGAGGATTGGGCAAGAAGACCTGGCCGAGGGTTGGCCACCGAAGTCCTGGTTTGGGGAATTGGGCACGAAGACCTGACTGAGGGTTGGGCGCCGAAGTCCTAGACTTAGGGTTTGGGCACGAAGTCTTGGTTCGAGGGATTGAGCAACTTAGCTGAGCGATGACTAAGGACAAAAGTAGAGATGGGTCGGGGTTCGGACATCTCGAGGTCCGGGAGTATCGGAGGCTAAGCAAAATTCCACCCGAAGGACTGGGTGGCAACCGTCTCCTGAAAGGAGTAGGTGAAAGGCGCGTTCTCGGGGGTGGGAACTTGCGTCGATTCGACCTAGGGTTTCATGAAAATCCGAAGTCCGAATCAAGTCCTTAAGACTAATATTGTATGTATATGTGCTTTGTGTTTGTGTATCTTGCAGGTATCAAGAACCGGAGACAAAGCAGGCGAAAGGTTGGAAAGCAACCAACCCAGGCGCCCCCACTGATGGGGGCACCCAGATCAAAGCCTAAAACCCAGTGTTGGGTTGAAAGGCATGATGCCAGGTGCCCAGCATGATGGTGGCGCCCAAGCCAAATAGAAAAATGGCAGGTTCGTGTGGTAAGCAGAATAGGCTTCCAATCGGGCGCCCGGGACGTTGGGGGCGCCCAAGATGAAAGCTGTTTTGCTGTTTCGAGGTCGAAACACAAGATAAGCCTCCACTCAGGCGCCCGGGAGGTCCCAGGCACCCTAGTCAGAAGTTTTATCAGCCGCGGCGAGGTCGGCGCAGGGATAAGGTTTGACCGAGTTCATAGCGGCGCCCCCAGCGTATCAGGCGCCCGTATGAAGCCTATATAAGGGGCTTCGACCCCTCTGCTTCAAACACAACTGCCAAGTGCTATTCTGATCATTCTGACCGACGACAACACGCTAAAGATGAGGCTGTACGACCGGGAGGCTCCAGGAGGAAGTGCGCGGCACTTCGGAGGTCCAGATTGGCCGAGCTTCAGACTTTGTTTTGTTCGGTTTGCTATTATTTAATTCCGTACTTAATTTTCTATATTATTGCTTGTAACTATCAACTGTAAGACGGGTTTTCTCCACCTCCAGAAATTCTGGAAAGGAGACCAATAGAGGACTCACGCCGAGTACATAGGCCTTGGACGTACTGACCCAGGGGGGTCGGGAACCAAGTAAATAAATCCCGCGTGTCTGCTGTATTGTCTTTCTTTTTCTGTTTTACTTTTCCGCTGTGCTACTAATGTTCTAAGTCTAGAATGATCCAAGTTTTCTATGAAGTTTACGTGAGAGATTTTAACGGTCGATATTCACCCCCCCTCTATCAACGGCACCGGTCCTACAGGACTTTCCTGCAAGCTTCACAAATTCTTCAGTAAACAACAAACCAGCTTAACTTGATCCCTTTGCCACTTCTTAAAACAAGGTTCGATCTAGTGCTCCTGGCACCAACATCATCATTAGAAGAATTCGAGATTGAGGCCTACGCCGGACTTGCACTAATGACATGCAATCAAGAAGAGGATGATGAAACAACCTTCGACATGAGCAACGATGAATGGGGAGAATCTACAGATGTAAGCAACTATGAAGGGGGAGCATCCAGTTTCAGACACGACGAAATGGTAAATGAGGTATACAAGCTTCCTCAAGATAAGTTGTATTCTGGTATAAAATCTTGCTTAAGTCTTTATGTAAATTAAGGCCAAAAAATATAGATCTGAAAAAGAAGCTAGAAAATGCAAATCCATTGTGTTGGTGCTGGAAGCACTAGATTGAATCTGGTTTTGATAATGGCAAAGGGTTCAAAGTTAAGCTTATATTGTGATCTGATGATTCTACTACATGTGCAAGAAATTCCTAGTTGAGCTAGGCATAAAGTCTTGATCTGCAGGGTTGAGCATGAAATCCTGGTCGAGGACTAGGCATGATGACCTGGCCGAGGGCTAGGCACCGAAGACCTAGCTCGAGGGTTGGGGATGAAGACCTGGCTCGAGGAATTGGGTAAGAAGACCTGGTAGGGAATTGGGCATCGAAGACCTGATCCGAAAGATCGGACAGGAGACTTAGCCGAATGAGGACTGTGGACATAAGTAGAGACAGGTCGAGGTACGAATGTATCACTGATTTAAGTGTATTATCAAACATTAAAACACTTAGAGGAGAATATCATTGATGCAACTTGCACCAACAATCTCCCCCTTTTTGATATTTGACAATATCTTAAGTTAGATTGGTTGAAGGGGCTAACTTACTATCCTTGAGATAAAAAATGATCTAAGTTTTGAAAATTCATTTTTGATCCTCTATGAAAAATAGAAAAAATTCTAACTTTCACTCTCCCCTTTTTAAAATTTTCTAACTTAAGGCGCATCTCTCCCCCTTTGTCACACATCAAAAAGAAACCAAAAATTACTTGCACCAACAATAAACACATTTTGTTCTTTTGAAAATATTTAGTATAGTATTTTTGAAGGCATAGTAGTACTAAGTACTTAAGTATTTTGAAAACTTTTCATTTAAACACTATTGCTTTAGAAGAATTTTCAAAAAAAAACTTGTACTTAGAAAATTTTTTAACTAGTGCATTTGTTTAGAAAATACAATAATTTTGCATAACTTTTGAAAGAATATTAACTGCTTTGAAAAGTACAAGTACTTTGAAAATTGTTATGAGCTTTTGAAAAATGCAAGTATTTTGAAAAATGTACATTTTTGAAAACCATAAGTAACTTAGAAAGATATTATGCAATATTTGAAAAAAAAAGTTTGCAATTTTGGAAAATATAGGTGTTGTTTGAAAAGTCTTGGTCTACCTTCCAATCTGACACAATCCTAGGAAACCTTGTTGACTACAAGGACATTTTCCTAAGTGTCCTGGAAAATTTTCCAAACTCAAGAAAATACTCTTTCCGAACAGAATTTTTTTTTAAAAAAATAATGATAGTACTTTGAAAATATATGTAAGTATATTTTGAAAGACTGACTATTTATGTTTTCAATAAGATTTTGAAAATGTAGTGCACGAAAACATATTCTTTAAAATGTTTAATAATTCTTTTAGTTTAACCTCCCCCTAAACATGACCCAGTCCTAGGAAGCTTGTTAATCACAAGAACTCTTCCTCTGAGTCTTTAGGGTTTTTAAGTGCTAAGTGCTGTTAAAATTTCAAACTACTTCAAGTGCTTTCAAGTATTTCTAGTGCTTCAAAATTTTCTAAGTATTTCTAAGTGTTTCAAATTTGTTAAGTGCATGTTTTTTCCTAAGTAAAATTTTCCTTAGTAAACAAATTTGTCTGAGCAAAAACTTTTTGAAAATTTTGGCAAATTTTTCTAAGTAAAGTTTTTGTTGGTGAAAAACTTGTCTAGAAATTTCTTAAAGATTTTGTTTTTCAAAATACACAAAGTATTTCCAAACAAATTCTTCTAAGTGTGCAAATTCTTTTAAAACAAATTTGAACATTTTTTTTAAGGGAAATGTGGCTTCAAAATTTTGCCTAAGTAAAAATTCTTTTTGCAAAGCCTTGTAAGTAAAAGTTTTTTTAAACAAAATTTAGGGTTGCAAAACTTTTCAAAATTAAAAACCTTGTTCGCCCATGTATGTTTTTGATATATGTCAAATGGGGAGGAAAGGTCAAAGTTAAGTATTATAAAGGATTTCTTTTCAAATCTACATTTATTCTGTTCATAACTGTTATACTTCATTGATAGTTAAGTATTATAAAGGATTTCTTTTCAAATCTACATTTATTCTGTTCATAACTGTTATACTTCATTGATTGGCTGTTATACTTCATTGATTGTTACTTTCTTTTCTTATCAGTTATAAGTTTTTACTTAACTTTGAATTGTGTTGCCATAAATCAAAAAGGGGGAGATTGTTGGTGCATGAAGCACCATATCGAACCTTGTTTTGATATTGGCAAAGGATTCAAAGTTAAGTACTATTTGTGATCTAATAAAGTTACTCAAGTGTGCAGGAAAGTCCTAGTTGATCTAGGCAATAAGTCCTGGCCATGGGCTGGGCAACTAAGTCCTGGCATAAGGTTGGGCAATAAGTCCTGGCCGAGGGCTGGGCACCGAAGACATGGTTCGAGGAATTGGGCACTAAGACCTGGCCGAGGGCTGGGCACCGAAGACCTAGTTCGAGGAATTGGGCACTAAGACCTGGCCGAGGGCTGGGCACCGAAGACCTGCTCGGAAGGTGGGCACTAAGACCTGGTCGCGGATTGGGCACAATGACTTGGTGAGTAAAGCTAGGCAAAAGTCCAACCGGAGGAGTCGGTTGGCAAAAGGTAAATTCTCCTGAGAAGAGTAGGTGAGGACGCGTTCCCTGTAGAGGGAACAGTAGGCGTCGGTTCGACCTAAGGTTCCATTTGGGAGACCCAAAGTCAGAACCAAGATAGCTACGGTTGTAAAAACTAACGTATATTCTTGCCTTGCTTGTGTTGGTACTAACCTTGAATGCAGGGACCGAAGGAGTGTGTTTCGGTAGCTCAGAACACCCCAAAGGAGAGGGGCAGGAACCTGGGCTAGGCGCCCGAGAGGTCCCGGGTCCCCAAGGTCAAAGCCAAACGAACAACTAAGCAAGAATCGCTTCAGAAGCTTACTGGGATAGGTGCCTTCAAGGTCCCGGGCGCCCCGATGGTCCCGGGCGCCCTGGATGTCTCGGGCGCCCTGGGTCCAAGCCAACCAGTGATCGAAGCGAAATCAGCCAATTTTTGAAATTCAATTTCAATTTATTATTTGTCAAATTCAAATCTAATATAAATTTTCAGTTAATCGTAGATTCAAACATTCTTTTCAAAATAAATTTGAATTGTGTTTAAAAATTAATTTAACTTTCTCAAAATTAATCATGATTTTTCAAAATAAAACTTTCTACTAAAACCTGTCTCACAAAAACCCATAAGGTTAACGTGATTGATAACTCTAGATTGGGTGAGACAGACTAGGTTGTGAAAATCAATTTAGGCTATCCTTAATTCTAATTGGATCCAAATCAACAAAACTCTTTATGTGTAGGAACATAATGATTTGGACCAATGGATGTTGGATAGCAGGTGCTCCAGACACATGTCTGGGGATAAATTGAAATTCACCAAACTCAAGTTCAAGAACCTAGGCTCAGTAGCATTTGGCAACAATGCTACACTCAAAGTGATTGGGTCAGGTAACATTGAACTCAAATCTGACTTTGTTATTAAAAAGGTGCTTTTGGTTGAAGGTCTTAAATTTAACTTGCTTAGCATAAGTCAATTATGTGATACTGGTTATGTAGTTACCTTTACCAACTCTAAATGTCTGATTAGAAACTTGCAAGACTCAAAAATCATGCTTAAGGGCTCTAGGAAAAATAATGTTTACACTATAAACCTACCCTTAGTACCTAAATGCATGTTAACTCAGTTAGAAGAATCAAACCTCTGGCATAGGAGATTAGGTCACACTAATCTGAGATTAATTTCAAAAATCACCCAACTTGGCCTAATTAAAGGTATACCTAAAATTAAAAACCATGAAAACTTAATATGTGAAAATGTTAAGGCCTGAGATAGCGTTAAAGGTGGCTAGTGTTGTTAAGAGGTCCTAGACCTCCGAAGAACTGATAAGTAGTGCTTTGATCATTGAGCACTACTTAAACAGTATAAGGCCACCAAAAATGTTGAACGTTGAAGTTCTTAATGACCTTACCTTCAGGAGAGGTCATGACATCCACTCAGTGGCAGAGAGCTATGTTAATTCAGATTTCCAACAGAGAACTCTATGGTGATTTAGTAGTCCTTGACATGAAGGATTATGATATCATCTTAGGGATGGATTTCTTGAGCAAGTACAGTGCCATCTTAGGGATGCACTATGAAGAGGCAACTTGAGAAACAGAAGATAGCATGAGGTAAAAGTATCCAGAGTTATTCTAGGTGAGCTAGTAAGACGTCCTATTAGGATTCGGTGGCTAGCTACCCCGAACCTATTAGGGATGCGCGCATTGGTACTATGCCGGGCCCAAAGGAGGATGTTTATTATTTTGAAGTATAAGAAGTATAAGTGTATAAGTTTCAAGTGTTTCAAAAGCTATAAATCATTTCAAGCATGTTACACATTTTTCATTTCAAGCAAAGTTTCCAAATGCAAACATTTGTTACAAGTGTATTCATGAGCTTATTCATTTTAAGCATAGCATTTTCAGTATATATGTTTAAAAGCAAGCATTCTTGACCAAGAGCATGTTTGATATCGATTGCATGCTTTTGTGAGATAGGTATCTACTTACTAAGCTATTTGCTTATAGTTGCATCCTTTTACTGCAGATAAAGGTAAAGGGAAGATGTAAGGCAAGGAGGCTCAAGGATTGATGATTCATGTCAGTGGCGGCGGAACCGTGGAGTAGGATCCTTCGGGATGAGTTTTGTTTAGCGTTTAAAACTCTAAACAATAGAACTTTATGAGTATAATTTCAAAAATCACCCAACTTGGCCTAATTAAAGGTATACCTAAAATTAAAAACCATGAAAACTTAATATGTGAATCATGCAATCAAGGTAAACAAACCAGGTCTAATCATAAACTAATTCAATCAGATCTAACTCAAACCACACTTGAGCTCCTGGAGCTTGACCTATTTGATTCACATGGAGCCAAGTCACTAAGTGAAAACCGGTACTGCTTAGTAATTATTGATGATTACTCTAGGTTTACCTGGGTTAGGTTCCTAAAGATCAATGATGAAACCTTGAACCTATTTAGTGATTTTTGTAAGTTAATTAAAAATCAAAACGATGCCAAAATCAAAAGACTTAGGAGTGATCACGGGCGAGAGTTTGAAAATCAACGATTCGAGGAGTTTTGTATGATAAACGGGTATATACACGAATTTTTGTGTCCTAGAACCCCCTAGCAAAATGGGATAGTTGAACGGAAAAATAGAACTCTACAAGAAGCCGTTAGGGCTATGCTCAACGAATTCAACCTAGCTAACCAATTTTGGGCAGAAGCAATTAGTACGGTCTGTTACATCCAAAATAGGGTCCTAATTAACAAACGACACAATAAAACACACTATGAATTATACTACCATAGACTTCCAAACCTACATTACCTAAGGGTCTTTGGGTGCAAAGTCCATATCCTAAATACCAAGGACTATCTAGGTAAATTCCAGTCTAAGTCAACCCCAGGCATCTTCTTAGGATATTCAACAACAAGTAGAGCCTATAGGGTTTATAATAAACAAACTAAGAAAATTGAAGAAACAACAAATCTGATATTTGATGAAGAAATTAATTCAAAATCTAATAATCCAGATCTAAATTCATCAAATACTGATCAAGACGATAATGAACAAACTGTTGAACCTTTAATTGAACCCCTAAATGAACTAATTATTGAACCAACTATTGAGTCAATTGAACCAACCCAAGTAGTTGAACCAAATACTGAACCAAACCGACCAGTCGGACCCGAGGTTGAACCAAGCTCCAGAAAAACTAGGAAACACAGACTCAATCACCCAACTGATTAAATTGTGGGTGATCCAACCTTAGGAGTCAGAACTAGGTCCTCCTATAGAAACCTTAGTCAGATTGCACTGATTTCAAAAATTGAACCTAAGACTATAGAGGAAGCCTTACCTGATCCTGATTGGATCATAGCGATGCAAGAAGAGTTAGCCCAATTTGAGAGGAACCAAGTCTGGGAACTTGTACCTAAACCTGAGGGCAAATCCATTATTGACACTAAGTGGGTTTTTAGAAATAAGCTAAATGATCAAGGAGAAATAGTGAGAAATAGAGCCCGCTTAGTAGCCAAAGGGTTCAGTCAAGTCGAAGGGTTAGACTATGACGAAACCTATGCCCCAGTAGCTAGACTTAAGTCCATTAGGATGTTGTTAGCCTTTTCATCCCATAAAGGATTTAAACTCTACCAAATGGATGTAAAGTCAGCCTTTCTAAATGGATTTATTAAGGAAGAAGTCTATGTAGGACAACCCCCCAGTTTTGAGGACTTAGAAAGACCTGGCCATGTTTATAAACTCACTAAAGCACTTTATGGACAAAAACAAGCACCTAGGGCCAGGTATGAACGCTTATCAACCTACCTAATTTCTAAAGAATTTAAACAAGGACAAATTGACTCAATCCTATTTATTAAGACCTTAGAAAAGGACATCTTTATTGCACAAATCTAAGTCGACGATATAATTTTTGGATCCACCAACTCAAATTTCCTAAAAGAATTTGTTAAAATAATGGAAAATGAATTTGAAATGAGCTTAGTTGGTGAGCTCAACTTCTTTCTAGGGTTACAAATTAAGCAAACTAGAGATGGAAACTATGTCCATCAATCCAAATATGCTAAGGAGTTAATAAAGAAATTCAAAATGGACAACTCCAAAAGCATAAGTACCCCCATGACCACAAATGTAAAAATAGATAGTGACCCTGATGAAACCAGTTGACCTTAACTTTATAGAAGCATGATTGGAAGTCTATTGTACCTTACAGCCAGCAAACCTAATATCCTTTTTGCAGTAGGAATGTGTGCTAGATACCAAACCTGTGCTAAGGAAACTCACTTAGCAGCCCTAAAAAGAATACTAAGATACGTTAAGGGCACCCTAAATGTAGGGATTTAGTATCCTAGGACCTCAACTTTTGACTTGTCAGGATACTCAGATTCTGACTATGCTGGTTGTAAACTAGATAGAAAGAGTACAAGTGGAAGTTGCCAACTTTTTGGAAATAGTTTAGTAAGTTGGTGCAGCAAAAAGCAACACTGTGTAGCTCTATCCACAACTGAAGCTGAGTATGTTGCTTTAAGAGAGTGTGTAGCACAACTCTTATGGATGATGCACACTCTTAAGGACTTTCAGCATAACTACACCCAATCCCAAGTCTACATTGATAATATAAGTTCAATTAATCTAACTAAAAACCCAATCCAGCACTCCAGAACTAAACACATAGAAGTTAAACACCACTTCGTAAGAGATCACGTAGCCAGGGGTGAAATAGTCCTTAGCATGTAGACTCAAAATCTAACTTGGCTGATATATTCACCAAACCCTTACCTGAGTCTGAGTTCAGCTCACTAAGAAGGCAGTTAGGGTTATGCTTGGTAGAATAGGTTTGCTCTACTTCTGTTTTAGTAGAACTGTTTTATTACTTATCAGTTCCTACTTAATTTGAAAAATTATTTTTTTTGTTTGTTTTTTTTAAATAATTTTTTGACTTAGTTTTCTTATGAAAAATTACCCCCTTTCAAAACTAGGGCTTTTTCGCAAATGGACTTAGCTTAGGCCCTAATCCTAGAACTGCATGCATCTATAGATCTAGAAGCCAGCATCTCACAAGCACCTTAGGGTACTTTTGATTGATCACCTAGAATGGGTTGAGATGCTTAGGTCTTTGCCTTGATTCAAGATGCTTAAGTCTGTGCATCTGCAGTAATTGAGGCACTAAATACCAATAAACAGTAATCAAGTTAAGTGTCAAGCTTAGAAAATCTAACTTGAACAAAACACTTAACTTGACTAACCCTAGCGAAAGCTACTGTTTATAACAGTTAGTAAGTAGCTAATTGGGTTAGACAGGACCCGAAAGAGAAAATTAGAATTGATTTGGTCCAATTTATATCTTGAATTGGTTCAGTACAGCACCTTACTTCTTTTGCTATAATGTTTTGCTATATTATTATTTTTTATATATGGCAAAGGGGGAGAGATTGGAAAGGAGAGAAGGTTTAAAATTTTTTTCTCAAAATTTAAAACATTATTTATCTCCTTTTTCAAAAAGTAAAATCCCTTAAGTCAATTGCACAAAATTATTTCGATGTACTTGACTCAGCTATGTTTAAAATTTCTCTAAGTATTATGTCTAAGTACTTGACTCAACTATGTTCAAAATTTCTCTAAGTATTATTTCTAAGTACTTAACTTAAGCTATGCTCAAAATTTCTCTAAGTACTTATGTTAAACTTCTCTAATAGAAAAATTTCTAAGTATTTTCTTGAAAACTTTCTAAAATGCTAAAAAGATTGGAAAAATTTTCACAACTCAAAAATATGGTAGAAATTCTTTTTGTATTAAAAACTTCAGATTTTCTAAGTATTAAAACTTCAGAAGAAGTTTAGAAAATTTTCTAAAGTGCAAAAACTAAGTAATTTACTTGAAAATTTTCTAAATTCTTAAGTGCAAATTTTCCAAGCGCCCAACCTAAAAATTTTTTTTGGAAAATGTTTAATAAACTTTTTTTTTGAAAATGTTCTAAGTGTTGAAAAATCAATTCCCTTTTAGACTTAGAAACTTTTTCAAACCCCGTGAACCTTTGAAAAACCTAGGGGGAGATTCCTTCCAGGGGGAGGAAATTAATGTTGTCATTTTACCTGCTTTTTGTTAAACTTAACTTTTTGAACCGGGTTGCCATAAATCAAAAAGGGGGGAGATTGTTAGTGCATGCAACACCTAAGTCGAACCTGGATTTTGATAAATGGCAAAGGGTTCAGAAGTTAAGATGTTATTTGTATCTAATACGTTTACTAAGTGTACAGAAAAGAAGTCCTAGGTACACTAGGCACGATGTCCTGGTCGAGGACTGGGCACAAAGCCCTGACAAGGAGCTGGGTACCGAAGACCTGCTCGGAAGGTGGGCACGAAGTCCTGGTCGAGGACTGGGCACAAAGCCCTGGCAAGGAGCTGGGCACCGAAGACCTGCTCCTTGCCAGGGCTTCATGCCCAGTCCTCGACCAGGACTTCATGCCCACCTTCCGTGCAGGTCTTCGGTGCCCAGCTCCTTACCAGGGCTTCGTGCCTAGTCCTCGACTAGGACTTCGTGCCTAGTGTACCTAGGACTTCTTTTCTGTACACTTAGTAAACGTATTAGATATAAATAACCTCTTAACTTCTAAACCCTTTGCCATTTATCAAAATCCAGGTTCGACTTAGGTGCTGCCTGCACAAACAAGTCCTAGGTAAGTTAGGTAAGAAGTCTTGACCTACAGAGTTGAGCAAGAAGTCCTGGTCGGGGATCGGGCAATGAAGACTTGGTGAGTGAAGCCGAGCACAAAGTCTTGGTCTGGGGTACCAAGAAAAATACTTTGCCGAGCGGGGATTACGCACAGGAGTCGAGACGGGTCGAGATCGAGCGTCGTCAAGTTTTGGGTTCTCGGAGGCTGAGCAAAAGTCCAACCGGAGGAGCTGGTTGGCAAAAGGTAAACTCTCCTAAGAGGAGTAAGCGAGGACGTGTTCCCCGAGGAGGGTACAGTAGCCGTCGGTTCGACCTAGGATTTCTAGTGAAACCTAAAAGTCAGAACCAAGACAACATTGGTTGTAATCCATTCTTGCATTAAATTTTATTTATTTATTGTATGGAACTAACCCTTGTTGCAGCTGAAGAAGTTGACTCAGTGGGACTAGGGCGCTTGAATGGGACTCAGACACCTAGGAGCTGGCTGCATGTGGCTGAGATGGCGCAATGGTCAAGCTTACATGGCGAGTGTTGAGTGGAGGAGCCACGTCGGCACTCAAGCGCCTGAAAGGGATTAGGGCGCCTGAGCCAGAATAGAGTTTGACTGCGCAGCAGATAGAGTTACCACCCGAAAAGCTGCGATTAGGGCGCCTGAATGCTCACTATATAAAGGGGTCGAGGTAGCACCCCGGGACATCAATTCTAACTCTACAATCACTCTGCTCTACTGTGTGTTGCGCAATCGAAGCCTCGACAAACACTGAAATGTCATCCGACTCTCTGAGCAAAAGTCTTCAACTCTTCAAAGGAGTCAATATATTTTGTTTTATGTTTTGTACACTAAAGCATTGTAATTTGTACATTCTTTCGTTGATTAGTGATTGCCCAACACAAATGATCAAGGATCGTGGGCCTTGCAGTAGGAGACGGTCAAGACTCCGAAGGTAGTAAAAAGAACTTGTGTTAGCCTGCTGTGCTCTATTTTTCCACTACGTACTCGTTAAAATTCAAAAATTTTGCTAAGCGATATTCACCCTCCCCCTCTATCACTCATCTCAATCCTATAGATGAGTCATTCCATGTCGCATTCAGGTTCTTATGCTTTGATCATTTTGGTCATTTGTCTTTTTCCTTATTGATCAACTATGGATAGTTATCCATTATGTACCCTTCTTCTTAACAGTTATAACATCTGACCTTCTTTCATTCTTTCATAGTTTGTATCTTGGAAAACTTGTTAGATTTATTCAGTTTTCTTACCATATATGCAGTTTCTTCTTCATCGGGTGATGACTCCATCTCTGGTTTGACTTTCCTTGTGTTTAGGGCGATATTGTCTGTCTTATCTTTTCTAGACCTTGTACATCGAGACTTATGCAATTCAAATGTAGAAAATAGATCTTCTAAGGTACTTACCTCCTAGTCATTGGATATGTAGTAGGCGTTTACTATTGACGTCCACTCTTAGGTTCTAGGGAGGTATTGAGTGCAAAATGGACTGAGTCTCAATTCATTACCATTTCACCAAGGTTGGTGAGCCCAGTGATCAAATCTTTGATCTTTGCATGCAGTTGGGCTACTGTTTCTCCTTCTTTATTTTGAGGTTCGTCAGTTGGTTTTAGAGAATGTCTTATCTTGCTATCTTAAACTCTGATGTGCCTTCGTGAAACTCTAGGAACATCTCCCAGAATTCTTTTACTAAGTGATAGCTACCAACGCAGTTGACATCTTGAGGTGGTAATACTGTCAGCAGGTGGAATTCTGCCTTTCAGTTGGCTACAGAGTCGGCTTGCTCCTTTTTGTTCCATAGATGTTCCTTCTCTTGTCCTCCATTTGAATCTCTGGGTGCTTCAAATTCATATTTGATGGTTAGTAAAATATCAAAATTAGTTTTAAAAAATGCCTCTATTTTCTTTTTCTATATCGCGAAGTCTTCCTCTAACTTCGGTGGGTGATGTTAGATCCGACCAACTTTCTTTTGCTTTATATGGCGATTAATCCTTCAAACGTGAATTTAGCTCTGATACCACTTGTAGGTCCCATGCAGGCCGGCTAGAGGGGGTGAATAGCCTTGCAAATTAAACACTAGATCTTTTGCTAACTCTTTGCAAAGATAACAGATTAGTTTAAGCAGTTATAATAATAAACAACATCAAAAACTTAAAAAAAAAAAGAGATGCATATAATAGGATTTACATGGTTGCAATCGAAGAGATTGCTAATCCAAGACAATAGCAGTGCACTAGAAAAATCTCCTTTGTTGTAGGCGGGGAAGCCTCTTACAATCTTGGAAAGCTCACAAAAAAACTAGGAAAATAAGTACAAGTTATTGTTCTTTCTTCCTAGGCCTAGAGGTCATTTATAACCCGAAAACTGAATTTATCATTATGCTGGCGTGGACCTAAGGCGCCTCAGTTGTGATATAAGGTGCCTCAGTTAGATAAAAAAATTTCCATGTTACAATGGTAACTACTAATAACTTTTCGATCTAAGGCGCCTTAGTTCAAACCTGAGGCGCCTCAGGTTACAACTGAGGTGCCTTAGTTTGATTCTTGCACATAACTGATTTCCTCAACTAAGGCACCTCCCAAGGTAACTGAGGCACCTTAGTTAACCATTTGGTCAAAGTTAACAGCCACATTGACTTTTTCACCTTTCGTCTGCTTGAGTGATTTCTGACCAACCAGAGTTATGCTAACCTGAACTTGACTTTAGCCTTTTTCCTTGAACGGATTTCTGCCATGGTTTCTCGTCTCTCGGACATCGCGCATGCCCTTGTCGTCCACCGATGTACTTTTTTGCAGTCTTTACATCCCTCGATTGCACCGAGCCTATCGGCTCCCTTCCTATACTATCTTTCTTGTCTGTTGCGTCTTCCGCTCGACTTCCTGTGCTCCTAAGCTCCTGAACACTTAGACACAGTGATCAAACCAACCAAGACATGACTTAACTTGGTTGATCAGATCAAAACTACCTTGGGGTACTACAATCATATCATTATAGAGATATCTAAATTCCTTTGGTCCTAACAGTAAGATCTATAAACTATAAATGAGGGCATATTTGAACTCCTATGAGCCATGTGAACCCACAGGACTTAGAATAAGTCCGATCGGGATCCTCTAGGTCTATCAATAGGTTTTGGCTGAAACTCATTGATTGACCTAGGGGTTTTAGAATTCTAAAATTTTGGCATGGGATGGAAGGAGTGAGTGTTTAAAATATATACATGGCCTCCAATTATGGTTATGAGATTCCCACAAGAAGTTAGGACCGCATGCCAAGTGGCACGAACATTAGTGCTGGTCTTGCAAAACTAGCACCATGTTGGAGCTAATCTTCCAAAACCAGCACCAAGTTGGTTTGGTTTTCCTAAACCCACAGAAACCCATAGTACTGAGGGCACACTTAGATTCCAGAGCACTACAAAAACCCAGAAAATTTTGAATGACTGATTTGGGCTCCCTATGTCCATCAATGAGTTTTTCATAACACCTATTGTGGGACCTAAGTTACTTAGATTTATGAAAACTTGCAATGATATGGAAGATATGAGTGTGGAGAAGGTAGAGATGTTGTAAACTCATGTTTCCGAGTATTCTACAATAAGTTATATTTGTGTGCCAAGTGGCATAAATCCTGTTATTTGTTACAAAATACTAGCACCATTCTGGTGTTGGTCTTCACATATCAACACCACTGTTCTGTTTGGCTTGAGAATTAATTGATTTATATGATAATTCAGTATCAATTTCACATTTCATATACAACAATCTTCAATATTTAATTAATAACTTTATTAATACCAAAGCAACCATATCACAAGTATTTCATTACATTTACTACGACACCACATTTACTAAGATCGTTACAAAAATAATATAGAAATATCACAAGACTGATGAAACTATAACTTTGCTATATTTCACAAATACAGATATGTAAGTAACATAAGTACACAATTTTAGCTTTACAATCCCTGTAAGATGTGTATCCTGAAAGACATGAATTTCTTTATATAAACATCTTAGTTATGAAAAGAGAATCACAACTACACTAGGTGCTTGTTTACATTAGTACATGCACGAAGTCCAATTACTTTGCGTTGTAGATAACATGGTGTGTGGTGTCACACGGAAGATCATGTTATCAGTTCCTTGCTTAGTATAAATAAGAGGCTCACAACCGAGATGGAATTGGACAACCCATCGGAATGGTTGTAGTGTAATTAGGTGTGGTTGGTCTTGACCATAGAATTACACTAGTGTGCTTTGAGTGCATTGAGCAGGACCAAAATCCGAGGTTATCCAATTTGTACTAACTCGATAATTGGATAGGACCTCAGTTTATATTATGGCGTACGATCCCTTAATTCCAAAATAATAATTGGCATATATTATTAATTATTATGTCTTTGATTTACCAATGGGCGAAATCTATTCTGTTAGATCGATAGGCCCGGTAAGTTGGGAGATAATATTAATAATATGATGTGTTGTTGATTATTGACAGAATCCATGTCCTAGTTAGTCGGGATGATGATGCCCCCTTGATGAGCTCAAAAGGTTTATCGTGCTAAACCCTGCAGGTGGATTTCATCCGGCACGATGATAAGGTTGGGTGGTACTAATTGTTGGTGAAGGTAGCACCTAAGTCAAACCTGGGTTTTGATAATGACAAAGGGTTCAAGAGTTAAGATGTTATTGTTGTCTAATGTGTTTACTAAGTGTACAGGAAAGAAGTCCTAGGTACACTAAGCAAGAAGTCCTAGCAAGGGGCTGGGCACCGAAGACCTGCTCGGAAGGTGGACACGAAGTCCTGGTCGAGGACTGGGCATGAAGTCCTAACAAAGGGCTGGGCACCAAAGACCTGCTCGGAAGGTGGGCACCGAAGACCTGCTCGGAAGGTGGGCACGAAGTCCTGGTCGAGGACTGGGGACGAAAACCTGGTCAGGTTGATTGGGAAAAAGTCCAACCGGAGGAGCCGGTTGAAAAAAGTAAACTCTCCTGAGAGGAGTAGGTGAGGACGCGTTCCCCGTCGAAGGAACAGTAGGCGTCAGTTGACCTAGGGTTCCATTTGGGAGACCCGAAGTCAGAACCAAGACAGCTACGACTGTAAAAATGGACTAATATTCTTGCCTTGTTTGTTTTGGAGCTATCGTTGGATGCAGGGACCGAAGGAGTGTGTTTCTGCAGCTCAGAACGCCCTAAAGGAGAGGGGCAGGCAGCTGGGTTAGGCGCCCGGGAGGTCCTGGGCGCCCAAGGTCAATGGCAAAACAGCAGTTAAGCAAGAATCGCTTCGAAACAACACTGGGCTAAGCGCCAGGGAGATCCCGGGCGCCCATGGTCAAAGTCAAAGAGGAGTCGAACCAAAATCAGCCACGAAGCTAGCGGACCAAGTCAAGCTGGGCACCCGGGAGGTCCCGGGCGCCCCAGTCAGCTCCGAGGCCGATTTTGAAGGGATAAGCGCTGACCGAGCTGCGGATGTGGTTTCTCCGATCCGAAGGCACGTGTCAGGCGCCCCCAGGAGCACTATAAAAGGGGCTCAACCCCGAGGCTTCAAGAACACAACTTTCCAACGCCTCTACGCTCTTCGTTCAAGCGCTCTGCTCCGGCAAACTCCGATCTCGAGACTCTAACGCCGACAACGACCCTCTGCTCCGAAGTATGATCCACACCGGGCGTCGGTAACGAAAAGTGTACTTGTTTATTTACTGCACTACTCTTGTACCAAATTCTGTAAATCTTTGCGCTATTATAGAATTGCCCGCAGTAAATGGTCAAGGACCGTGGGCCTTGGAGTAGTAGCCGACCGCGACTCCGAACCAAGTAAAAATACTTGTGTTCCTTGTGCATTTGTTTTAATTCCGCTGCGTATTTACTCTTAGCTTTATCTGAAAGGTTTTCACGATATTCACCCCCCCCTCTATCGTGTTTCTCGATCCAACAAGTTGTATCAGAGGGGGTAGCTCAAATTTGGTGCAGCCACCAATTTGGGAAATTTTCAGATTTTTACGAAGTTTTTATTTTTTTTTTTCGATCGAAGTTTTTATCGTTAATCGAGGTTGGTGCAACACCACTTGATAATTTCTTTTAGATATCTTATTTCCGCACTGTTAATCCAAGACCAAGTCTTGGGACAGTTTTTTGTGTTATTTTTATTTCAGTAATTTCTAAATGGCCATGCAAGAGGGTTTTAGTATAGCCAGACCACCACTCTTCAGTGGGGAGGATTTCTCCTACTGGAAGAGTAGGATGGAAGTCCACCTGAAAACTCAGGTGGATATGTGGATAATAATCCAATCTGGTTTGGAAATCCTGAAAAATGCTGAAGGAGTGCCACAACCTTACACTGAATGGGACACCTCGCTAAAAAGGAAGATCGAGGCTGATGCTAAAGCAACCCAGACACTTCAATGTGGTTTAACCAAAGAAGAGCTGAACCGGGTGAGACCATTAAACAGTGCAAAGGAACTCTGGGGTAAGTTAATTGAATTACATGAAGGAGCCTCCGACACCCGAATCAGCAAGAGGGACCTACTGCTAAATAAGCTATACACGATCAAAATGAACAACGGTGAGTCAGCAGCCCAGCTCCATGCCAGAATCCAAGAATTGATGAATGGTCTACATACAATTGGTCACAAGGTAGAAAACCGTGACCTGATCAGGTATACTCTTAACGCTTTCCCAAGAAATACTTTGTGGGCATCTATGGTAGATGCGTACAAAGTTTCAAGGGATCTTTCTAAAATCAAATTAGATGAGTTATTTTCTGAACTTGAATTACATGAGCAGACTAACTGCACCTTGGCCGAGAAAGACATTGCTTTTGTTGCAGGAAAAACAGGAAAGATGGTCAAGAAGAAGCCTCAACCTGCACCTGAGTCTGACTCAGACTCAGACTCAGAAGATAGCGAAGGAGATCAACCTAAGCTAGTTCGGCTTGCCCGGGACTACTACAAGGAATTGAAGAATTAGTCCAACAGAAGAAAAGCCAGCCGAAAGAAGGAGTATCCAGCTGAACCATCCAATAACAAATCAAGTGTGACTTGCTTCGAATGCAACAAGAAGGGTCACTTCAAATCGGAGTGCCCTAATCTGAAAGAAGCCAAGAAGACAAGAAGGAAGAAGGCCTTTCAAGCAACGTGGGACGAGTCTTCATCCGAAGAAGAAGAAGAGGCCCCACAATCGAACCTGCTCACCTTGACTGCGTCCGAAGACATCGACATCGGATCAGAATCGGAGCCGGACGACGGAAAGCTCACCATATCAGAAGGCGACAAAATAACTGTAAGTGGTTATTCAAGATCTGAATTAGCTGAATTAATTGCATATCTATCTAGTAACTTGGAGAAAGCCAAAATTCGAGTTGAGTCTCTCCGACAGGAAGTAAAACTCCTGAAAGAGGGAGCTGACTCTAGATCCTTAACTGAGAAGGTTCAAGAAGGAACCTCTACTCAAGTTGAAAAACTTGAGAAAGAGAACTCCTCCTTGAAAACTCAAGTCAAGGACCTAAGAGCAGCTTTGGAACGATTCACTTCGGGTTCCAAGGGTCTTGATATGATCCTTGGAAAACAGATGTCAGTTCTAAATCGATCCGGGTTAGGGTATCGAACCAAGGCTAGACAAAGGTCATATTATGCTGTACTGAATCAGTCTAGATCCAAAGTTCAGGCATGGGTACCCAAACTTTGCCTGAACAACCAAGCTGGACCAAACTAGTATTGGATCCCCAAGGACAAGATTCATATCTTGCCTAATCATTACCGTGGCTTTAGTCCAGGGGGAGCCAACTTAAAAACTATTTTTATATTTAAATAAATTCCTTTTCTTATTGTCAAATTGCATGATTGCTTGTTTATTTATTTTCTGTAATTTACCATGCTTAGACCTAGGACTGGTTAGATTAAGGACTAAACCGATTAACTGAAATATGAGTAACATAGTATTGGGTGGAGGTGAGATGATAGTACGTTAGGGAAGCCATTTTGGCAGAACTAGCTGAAGCTACCTATCCAAGACCCAAACTAGTTAGACCAAAATCTTTTAAGGAGTAACTTGAAAATGGATTTTCAATAAAAGTCTTTATCAAGGAAAGGGTTGATGATCCAATAAGGCTACGACCAAAGAAGGCCTAGTGCCTCGCCAAGACCTGGAAGCCGATTATTGAAAACCAAATTCACTTTACTATTGTCAGATTTGAATCTAACACAGATTTCAATTAATCTTAGATTCAACCACTGTTTTCAAAAATAAATTTATAAACATAATTAACTGGTTTTTCAAAATTAATTTAACTTTTCAAAATTAATCATGATTTTTCAAAATAAATCTTTTACTTCTATTAAAACCTGTCTCACAAAAACCTATAAGTTAACATGATTGATAACTAGATACCAGGTGAGATAGTTAGGACTTAAGTTAATGCAAAATCTGATTTCTGTAATATTATTAAATAAAAACATTGAATTTAGAATTGAATTGTCTTGATTGTTGGTTGGTCATTAGAGTCAAACCAAGTCAAAATAGTCAAACCTGGTCAAACAGTCAAACTAGTCAATGGTCAAACAACGGTCAACCCGGGCGCCCGTGACCCCTCGGGCGCCCACCCTTCCCTTTCTCTTCGACCAAGACAGCAAAAGATGTCAATACCTAGCTATGCTAGGCGCCCGAGACCTATCGGGCGGCTAGACCTTTAAGTCAATTTGGGGCAGCGAAAGCTGCCACACATGGAAACTGACGCCAGGCGCCCGGGTCCTCACGGGCACCCCAGTGGACAACATCAACACCAAAAAGCTGCCTTTGGCAGCATACGCCTGAGCTAGGCGCCCGATCCCTCTCGGGCGCCCGACTAACCCCTATATAAGGCCACCGAGACCCCATTCATTTGCCACCCCAAAACAAACTCTTTTCTCCAACTCTTCTCCTCCCAAGGTGCCCGACGACCCTCTCGTGCTCTCGAACGCTCCACTTCAACCATGCCTCCCCGGATGGCTACCCGGTATCAATTTTTCATGCATTTTTTTGTTCCTTTTAGTTATTTCGCTAAACACATATTCCTTATTATGTTAGAAAACGCCGTACTACTCAACCCAACCCCGAGCCCGAGCCTAGCCCTGATCCTAGGTTTCCGACCCTAGAACTATTCAATAAATTTGCTAGGACGACCTATAAACCCATCAAGACAAGCTTCTTGAATAGGCAGTTTTTCACTCAATCCTGTCCAGTGGCAATGGACGTCATCAACTTTTATCAACTTGATCGACTTGTTTTCTGCACTCATCTTGTGAATATGACCCTATGTGCAGAATTTTACAACAACTTAGTAAGACAAGATGATCTTAGCTATATCACCACCGTACAAGGAATGTCTCTGACTATCACACCTACGTTGTTTAACAGATTCCTTGGACTGTGATCTTCACAGTCTACTTTCTGCTGTTACCCTCCTAGAGATCCTCCCTTTGCTCCTCCCTACTCTCATATTGATCTGGACACCCTTCATTCATATTTCTATAGAACTGCCCGAAACCCCCTAGTTAGTCGGTTTTAATCAGTAGATCTCCAGGTCCAGGATTACGCTCTTTATAGAGTTCTAGTCCATTGCATCCTTCCCTTGACCACTAGGGACGTCGCGACCATGCGACCATTCCATACCTTCCTTCTGTATGCATTGATCCATCACTTAGATATTGATATTGGACTTCACATAATTCACACCATTCTACATGCATCCAGTGTCACTACTCTGGGATGGGTACGCACCCCTTACTGCCACATCATCACCTCTCTTCTTCATCATCATGGTCGCGATATTACCGACGGAGAGATGACCTCGATGACTGAATTTGACAAGATTGGGTATAGAAACTTTTCCCTAGCGGGCATAGATGTCTTGGGTACCGGGGTTTTATCATGGAGACGTCAGCGAGCCAGAGCTCAGATCGACTCCGATGAGGAGATAGAGGCCGACGTCGCAGATCTAGCTGCCGAGATTTGAGAGCAGATGGACGAGCCCCCACCACCGACGCTCGACGAGAGAGTGACACGACTTGAGACAGAGATTCATAGCCTTCGAGAGGAAGAGGAAGCCCACTACATCGAGATAGTCGACGCGATTCGGGCAGAGCATGATGTAAACCGAGCTTACCATAACGAGCACATGGAAGCTATTCTAGCCGACCGCTAGACGAGAGACGCACACCACACTGAGTACATGGATGCTCTCCGAGCCGAGCATGAGGCAAATCAGGCCCGACATGACGAGATGATGTCTTGGTTCCAAAACTGACATGATTAACTTCCTTTTATCAAGTACTAAGTTAGGGTTATGCTTGGTAGAATAGGACTGCTCTAATTATATTATGTTTTTCAAAAACTGTTTTACTTTCCGCAAAATCATTTTCATTATGTTATTTAAAATGAGTTTTCCGACTTAGTTTTTTCAAATTACCCCTTCAAAACTAGGACTTTTTCGTAAAATGGACTTAGCCTAGGCCCTAACCCTAGAATTGCACGCAACTATAGATCTAGAAGCCAACATCTCACAAGCACCTTAGGGTACTTGTTGATTGATAACCTAGAATGGGTTGAGATGCTTAGGTCGTTGCCTTGATTCAAGATGCTTAAGTCAGTGCATCTGCAGTAATTGGGGCACTAAATACCAATCAACAGTAATCATGTTAAGTGTCAAGCTTAGAAAATCTAACTTGATCAGATTGTTAGTAGGAGCCCTAGAGCCAATTATGTGATGATTGACTAGGGACATTTTATATCATATTCGCGTCCATGCCGAGTTCTCTTCGGGATGACTTTGCAAAGCCACGAGTTTTGTGTCGACGAGAACTACTAGATTCTCCTAAGACACAACTAGAATATCAAGAGAGAAGAAAGGAAACTAACCACCAAGTAACGGAATCAAAATTCCGGGAAAGGAAGGAAGGAGTCGCGATCCGCTTCTTCTTCTTCTTCGGCACGAACTTGGTGGAGGAAACTCACTGGCACCCTAGGTGCTTACGCTGGCCCTAGGGGAGGAGAGAGAGCCGGCCCTAGAGAGAGAAAGGGCACCGGCCCTAGAGAGAGAGAGAGTTAGAGAGAGAGAGGGAGAGAGTTAATCTCTTGATCAATCTATTAAGGAAATCAAGCCTAGCCTTGGTTCCTTTATATAGTAGCCTCTCCCTTGCCAAGTCTCCCCTTTAACGGAATTTTTCATAAGAAATTTATCCTATAAATTTTCTTTATGAATTATTCCGTTTAAACCAAGTTTTATTATAACTAATTTTATAATAAAACAAATACATCTCTCTTTTTATTATGGAATAAATTTTATAAGAAATTTATAAATTTTCTTATTATGGAAAAATCAATTCATAATTGATTTTATAAAATTAAAATAAACCATTCCATGGATCATTTTAATTTCCATAAAAAAGAATAAATTTCTATAAATTTCTTTATATAAATTTCTTTATACAAATTTATTTATCCATAATTTATAAAAGAAATCCCGCTAGATTTATTTTATTAATTAAACCAATTAAATTGGTTTCTCCCCAATGATGTGGCCGGCCAAACCAAAGGGGGTTGGCACCCTCTTTGGCCGGCCAAACTTAGCCGAACCGATCGCGAATTAAACTCATTTAATTCGCCCAATAAGCCTTCAAAAGACTTAGCCATTTTTAGCTTCCGTTGTGCCTCTGATTAACTCAGATTCGACTTATTTCTCTTGATCGGAAAATCTAATTTTCAACTCGTTTTAAATCCCTCAGATTACTCGTAGTGCGTGGGACTAAATAGGCTTTCGATTTATGTTGGCCGTCTATAATCAACTAATTATAGAACGATCATGAGTGACACCTAGTAGTATATCATGACCCCCAATTAATCGAAAGATCAACGGTTGACCTCAGAAGTAATTCTGAAACCCTTCAGCAGCTCTAATGAATCGTGCCCCATTCCCTTCACCATCTTATACCCACTTGGTTCAGGACATGGTCTGTGTGTGTCAGTCCCCACTAGGCTGACTACGTCACACCTAGCCCAAGTAGTGTCTTTCTCGTCCTTTGGATTTCTAATTACTCTCATGTATTTAAGAGACTCATACTCTAAACATGACATGCTCTGGCCAGAGGCTTTGAGTAACAATCCGACGATAGGCCTGGGTATACATCTCCTCGCAAGGAGTGGTGAATCCTTTGTAGGTTGTTCAAACATCTTCGGGCACTTCGGCTTATACCCAATCATCCTGGGTCCACACCTCCTTGGAGATGCTTGCTTAAGATGTTAAAGTATAAGTCTCCATGACCAAGATGACTTGAACACCGCAAGTCAAAGGAACATCGCACTTAAGCTGCAGTAAGAACTTCACTGACATATCTATATAGATTACCATATGAAGTATTACAGCTAGTCACTCCAATGAACTAGTTCCCTTAACTAGCATTCATGTTTATCTCCGGACATCCCAATATCACCAGCTAGTGAGAATCAGCTGATTAGAGAATAACCCATGCTAGTCTCAACAGAATTGATAGTGTCCGTATTTATCAATTCATCGACTAGGGATATTTTCAATACTTCACAATTGCAAATGTAGAGATAATCACTAGTTGTGATCCCATCACAAATTCTCTTATGCTGTGAATTGTATTGCGGACATTCAGTAGATGAGTTTAAGATCCCAATCAAATACACAAATATGTATACTCAAATAGTGAATTTTCATTTATTAAAATAAATGTTTACAATCATAAGGCGATTGTCTTAGGACACTTCTCTCATAATACTAACAAACTCCCACTTGGCCTAATGCCAATCGCTACGGTATCCAATACCACAGGCTCTAACATGACCGTCAAACTTGCTCTGAGGCAAGGCCTTAGTTAAAGGATCCGCTAAATTCCTTTCAGTGGGAATTTTCTCAATTTGTATATCATTCCTACTTATAATCTTTTTGATCAGATGATAGCGGCGAAGCACGTGTTTGGATCGCTGATGAGACCTTGGTTCCTTTGCTTGTGCAATAGCTCCATTGTTGTCGCAGTAAACCGGCACTGCTTCATCAATGGTTGGAACCACACCAAGTTCGGAGACGAACTTCTTGATCCAGACTGCTTCCGTGGTAGAATCCGCTACGGTTTCTTATTTGGAACTCTTCCAACTTATTGCGCCTCCATTCAAAGTAAATACGTATCAAGACTGAGATTTGGAGTCATCCTTATCTGTCTGGAAACTGGCATCTGTATACCCACGTATTACCATATCTCCTTCTCCATATATTAGGAACACATCCTTAGTTCTTCTTAAGTACTTAAGGATTGTCTTGACAGCCGTCCAGTGATCCATACCTGGATCAGACTGGTATCTGCTCGTGACGCTCAGAGCATATGATACATCGGGCCTAGTACATAACATAGCATACATGATAGATCCTATCGCGGATGCATAAGGAATCTTATTCATGCAAATCCTCTCGTCTTCTGTGTGCGGACACATAGACTTTGAAAGGTTGATCCCATGCCTGATGGGAAGGTAACCTTTCTTGGATTCCGACATGCTAAACCCTTTTAGCACTCGGTCTATATATGTAGACTGCGAAAGACCAAGCAACCGTTTTGATCTATCTCTATAGATTCTAATCCCAAGGATATAGGTTGCTTCTCCCACGTCTTTCATGGAGAAAGTTTTGGACAACCAAATTTTAACTGACTGAAAAACTGATATATCATTTCCTATAAGTAATATGTCATCGACATATAATACTAGGAATACGACTGCACTCCCACTAACCTTCTTGTACACACAAGGTTCGTCAGGATTTTGTGAGAAATCAAACACTTTGATTGTCTCATCAAAATGGATGTTCCAGCTCCTAGATGCTTGCTTCAGTCCATATATGGATCATTGAAGCTTGCATACTTTGGTTTTATCAACCGATGTGAAACCTTCAGGTTGTATCATGTATACATCCTCAAGCAGGTTTCCATTAAGGAAAGCTGTTTTCACATCCATTTGCCATATCTCATAATCATAATGAGCTGCTATGGCTAGGAGCATCCGAATGGATTTAAGCATAGCTACTGGCGAATAGGTTTCGTCATAATCAATTCCTTGTTTCTGACGATATCCTTTTGCCACTAATCTAGCCTTAAAGGTAACAACATTACCTTCCATGTCGGTTTTCCTCTTGAAAACCCACTTGCACCCTATGGGTTTAATCCCTTCAGGTGGGTTAACCAAGTCCCATACTTGATTTTTATACATGGAATCCATTTCCGACTTCATGGCTTCAAGCCATTTGTCCCTTTCTGAACATTTCAGAACATCTTCATAACTGATAGGTTCGTCATTGCTTATGAGTAACACATCATTCGATTCGCTTATGAGAAATCCATATCTCTCTGGAATATTGCGTGTCCTATCAGATCTACGAAGAGGTGGTGTTGTTTTAGGTTCAACTGATAGCTCATCATTATAAGTTATTGGTTGTGGGTCTAGACTAGGTGTCTCTGTAATGTCTATTGGAGTTTCTTGAACTTCATCAAGTTCAATGCCACTCCCACTATTTTCTTGTAAAAGAAATTCTTTTTCCAGAAATACAGCATGCATTGAAACAAACACCTTTTGTTCCAAGGGATAATAGAATTGGTAACCCTTCGTTTCCTTAGGGTATCCAATAAATAGACATTTATCAGACTTAGCATCCAATTTGTCTGATACAGTCCGCATCACATAAGCAGGACAACCCCATATCTTAAGGTGAGTTAAGTGAGGTTTTTTACTATTCCATGTCTCATATGGAGTAGTAGAGACTACCTTGGTCGGGACTCTGTTTAGCAAATAAACAGTTGTCTTAAGTGCATAGCCCCAAAAGGATTTTGGAAGAGTTTCATGATTCATCATTGACCTAACCATGTCCATTAAGGTTCGGTTGCGCCTCTCAGATACACCATTATGCTGTGGTGTATATGGCGGAGTCCATTGGGACAATATCCCATTGTCCCTAAGATAATCTTGAAACTCTTGACTTATGTATTCACCACCTCGATCGGATCGAAGTATCTTAATACTTTTGCCAAGCTGTTTCTCTACTTCATTTCTGAACTCTTTGAATTTCTCAAAAGCTTCAGATTTGTGTTTCATCAAGAACACGTACCCGAATCGTGAGTGATCATCGATAAAGGTGATGAAGTAGCTATAGCCTCCTTGTGCAAGAGTTAACATTGGTCCACATACATCAGTATGTATTAGACCAAGCAATTCTCCCACTGGATTACCTTTTCCAGAAAAGGGTAATTTGGTCATCTTACCTTTTAAGCATGATTCGCATGTATCAAATGAACCGGGTTCAAATGATTCTAGAATTCCACATCAGTGTAATTCGGTCATGCGTTTCTTACTTACATGGCCAAGATGACAATGCCAAGTGTAGGAGTCTATTTGATTATCTATTCGAGCACGTTTGTTGCTATCTTCGATATTGAAAACGTCATTAGATAAATCTAATGTGTAGATACCATTACACAAAGTTCTATTCCCATAAAGAACGACATTTAAAGTTATGTAACAACAATTGTTACTAAAAGTTAAATGATAACCCTTTCCATTCAAACATGAAATAGATACAATGTTCTTTATTAACGAAGGAACAAAATAACAATTATCCAATTCTAAGACACGTCCAGTGGTGAGCTTTAGCAAATATGTTCCGATGGCAACAACAGCAATCCTTGCTCCATTTCCATCTCGCAAATTTGCTTCTCCTTTGACGAGTCTTCTTCTATTCCTTAGCCCCTGTATGTCATTACATTTATGTGAGCTACACCCAGTATCAAGTACCCAGGTATTTGAGGAAATAGAGTGACATTCAATAACGAAGATACCTGAAGAGGATGGGGCATCGGATGCCTTATTCTTCAAGGACTCAAGATAAACCTTGCAGTTTCTTCGCTAGTGACCCTCCTTGCCACAATGATGGCAAGTTCCTTTTGTTTTTTTTTAGTCTTTTTGGCCTTTTTCTTCTTCCCTTTATTCTGTTCTTTGGCCTTCCTCTTAGAACCTTTCTTCGAGGAACCAACTAACAGTAACGTCTTTTGATCTGACTTTACAGAAGGCTCCACAGTCTTCAGCAGGTTGAGCAACTCAGGAATGGTAGTCTCTAGTTTGTTCATCCGATAGTTCATCACAAATTGTGAATAACTTTTGGGCAAACAACTCAGAATTAAGTCAATACTTAGTTCATGATCCATTGCAAAACCGAGTGTGCTCAGTCGCTCAATGTACCCCAACATTTTTAACACAAACTGCGAGGCAGAAGTGCCTTCCTACATCTTAGTGGTGAAGAGGAGTCTGGAGACTTTGAACCTTTCGGATCTCGCCTGCTCTTCAAACAACTTATTAAGATGGAAGATGATGGTATAAGCATCCAAATGCTCATGCTGCTTTTGCAGCTCAGGTATCATAGAGGCTAGCATGATGCAACTTGCAAGTTCAGAATCGGTCACATGTTTTTGATAGGCCATTAGCTGGTCTGGAGTTGCACCTTCTGGAGGATGGTTGGGAAGTTGATCTTCAAGGACATATGCAAGCTTCTCTGCCTTGAGGACTATCCTCAGGTTTTGAAGCCAGTCCATGAAGTTCGGCCCAGTCAGTTTATTGGTGTCCAAAATGGAACGCAAGTTTAGAGAAGACATGATCGAGTGATTAACCTAGAAATACAAATTGAGCTTATGTGAGAAGAATGATAAAGAATGTATCAATATACATTAATTAAAAATCCTATTTATTTTTCAAATTGAATAACCCTTTTTATCAATTCGGGAGATTGTAGGAACATCTCCAAATAGGTTGATATCCAACCATAGATAAGAACAACCATGGCTGTGGCCATCAAGTTATTCTTAGCTATGAAGGTAGGTAATTATACCGATTACATATCACATATATGTAACTATCACTTTATGCTATCAACTAATTGAATGTTTGCATAAATCATTGGGTTGTTAACTCATTAACAAGTATGTGACATTATACATAGCACCCAACTGCACCTCTCTTTGCATCGACCTTGGCTGTGGCACAACAAATCGATGCTCCAAGCTTTAGGCTGACCCATTAATCAAGAAATAGTTTTAATATGGTTGGAGCTCATTCAACCGTTTAGTCAGGTTTGGATGTGTCCAACAACCAAAACTAAGGATTGACCTCTGACTCCAACTATATTATTCGTAAACTAATTCCATGGTTTGAACATGTTGAGGTTCAAGCCGGGCATGGATGTGTCCATCAACCCCAACGAGAAATAAAACTCCGATTCTAACCATATTAATGGAAGGTGTTGGCCTTAATATTTTGTAAGGGGTTTTGGGTCTCATCCTTTCTTTTCTAAGCACATTCATGACATATAATTATGTCATGACTAACGATTTCCTTAATAAAGTATGTATGTGACTTAATTTATCAAGTCCAATGAATTGGATTAGGAACCGGATTTCCTAATTCTAATTTCATACTTTATTAAAGGAATTGTTTTGGGAAACAATTTCCTAAATTGTCATAATCAATTTCGGAAATAATATGTTTAAGACTTTGATTTCTCTAAATCAAATCTTATTAAATTAAGAGACAATTCCCTTAATTCAACCACATATTATTTTCATAAAATCTCATTTAAGAAACTCTATAGGAAACCATTTTCCTAATTAATTTTGGAGACAACAATATGTAAGAGCATCACCTCTTAAATCATATTTTATTCATGGATTTAATTAATTACAACAAATCATTTTCAAAGGGTGGCTCCCCGAGGCTCAGATACCCAAAGAAAAGTAATTTGTCGTAAATCCAATTTGGTCCGCTTCGGAAGCGTAACCAAATTAAACATGACAATTTCATTTAAAATTGGGAAATTAAATTACAACAACTAACTTTAAATTGGACGACTCCCCGAGGCTCAATCCAAAATAAAGAATTTTGTTGTCAATTTAAAAACCAATTCAAATTTAATTGTCAATTAATTGTCCATAAATTTGTCTAGACTTTCTTGAAAGAAAGTGCCCAAAATTGCGAGATTTCATAATAGGTTTTCAGAATAATTATATGTTTCTGGTACAAAGAAAACTTACATATTTCCAAAATTGGAAAATTTCTAAAATAGAAAATTTCCAAAATTGAAAAGTTTCCAAAGATGGGAAGTTTTCACAATTATCATAAAATTTCAGAAACTAGGATATTTCAAACGTTTACGAAATTTCATGAGGATTTCCAAACTTTGAAATTCCTAAATCTAAAACTTATAATAATTGGAAAATTTCCATAATTGAAATTTTTTTCCAAAATTGAGATTATGACAATGTTTTCCACAAAATAATTATATGATTATGTCGAACACTAACCGGCTCTGATACCACTGTTGGGACCGGGTACATGTTGACAAAGATACGGGTTCGTAAAATTTTAAATTTTTACGTACAGTGGAAGAATTAGCATAAAATAATTTCTCAAATTATTTTAACCACGTATCTAGCATGCAACCTTATGATGTGTGGATATGATCATAAATTAAAACTTTGCGGAAAAATAAACTAATTAACTTTGTACCTCGCGTAACTCGAAGAAAGGGACGAGATCCAACCGTAGCGTCCCTTGGAAGCTCCGCCTCTATTCGCGTCCATGCCGAGTTCTCTTCGGGATGACTTTGCAAAGCCACGAGTTTTGTGTCGACGAGAACTACTAGATTCTCCAAAGACACAACTAGAATATCAAGAGAGAAGAAAGGAAACTAACCACCAAGTAACGGAATCAAAATTCCGGGAAAGGAAGGAAGGAGTCGCGATCCGCTTCTTCTTCTTCTTCGGCACGAACTTGGTGGAGGAAACTCACGGGCACCCTAGGTGCTTACGCCGACCCTAGGGGAGGAGAGAGAGCCGGCCCTAGAGAGAGAAAGGGCGCCGGCCCTAGAGAGAGAGAGAGAGTTAGAGAGAGAGAGAGAGAGGAGAGAGTTAATCTCTTGATCAATCTATTAAGGAAATCAAGCCTAGCCTTGGTTCCTTTATATAGTAGCCTCTCCCTTGCCAAGTCTCCCCTTTAACCAAGTTCTTAAACCATGTTTTATTATAACTAATTTTATAATAAAACAAATACATCTCTCCTTTTATTATGGAATAAATTTTACAAGAAATTTATAAATTTTCTTATTATGGAAAAATCAATTCATAATTGATTTTATAAAATTAAAATAAACCATTCCATGGATCATTTTAATTTCCATAAAAAAGAATAAATTTCTATAAATTTCTTTATATAAATTTCTTTATACAAATTTATTTATCCATAATTTATAAAAGAAATCGCGCTAGATTTATTTTATTAATTAAACCAATTAAATTGGTTTCTCCCCAATGATGTGGCCGGCCAAACCAAAGGGGGTTGGCACCCTCTTTGGCCGGCCAAACCGAGCCGAACCGATCGCGAATTAAACTCATTTAATTCACCCAATAAGCCTTCAAAAGACTTAGCCATTTTTAGCTTCCGTTGCGCCTCTGATTAACTCTGATTCGACTTATTTCTCTTGATCGAAAAATCCAATTTTCAACTCGTTTTAAATCCCTCGGATTACTCGTAGTGCGTGGGACTAAATAGGCTTTCGATTTATGTTGGCCGTCTATAATCAACTAATTATAGAACGATCATGAGTGGCACCTAGTAGTACATCATGACCCCCAATTAATCGAAAGATCAACGGTTGACCTCAGAAGTAATTCTGAAACCCTTCAGCAGCTCTAATGAATCGTGCCCCATTCCCTTCACCATCTTATACCCACTTGGTTCAGGACATGGTCTGTGTGTGTCAGTCCCCACTAGGCTGACTACGTCACACCTAGCCCAAGTAGTGTCTTTCTCGTCCTTTGGATTTCTAATTACTCTCATGTATTTAAGAGACTCATACTCTAAACATGACATGCTCTGGCCAGAGGCTTTGAGTAACAATCCGACGATAGGCCTGGGTATACATCTCCTCGCAAGGAGTGGTGAATCCTTTGTAGGCTGTTCAAACATCTTCGGGCACTTCGGCTTATACCCAATCATCCTGGGTCCACACCTCCTTGGAGATGCTTGCTTAAGATGTTAAAGTATAAGTCTCCATGACCAAGATGACTTGAACACCGCAAGTCAAAGGAACATCGCACTTAAGTTGCAGTAAGAACTTCACTGACATATCTATATAGATTACCATATGATGTATTACAGCTAGTCACTCCAATGAACTAGTTCCCTTAACTAGCATCCATGTTTATCTCCGGACATCCCAATGTCACCAGCCAGTGAGAATCAGCTGATTAGAGAATAACCCATCCTAGTCTCAACAGAATTGATAATGTCCGTATTTATCAATTCATCGACTAGGGATATTTTCAATACTTCACAATTGCACATGTAGAGATAATCACTAGTTGTGATCCCATCACAAATTCTCTAATGCTGTGAATTGTATTGCGGACATTCAGTAGATGAGTTTAAGATCCCAATCAAATACACAAATATGTATACTCAAATAGTAAATTTTCATTTATTAAAATAAATGTTTACAATCATAAGGTGATTGCCTTAGGACACTTCTCTCATAATACTAACATTGGGAACTATGGAGGTCAGTTTGGGAGCTCGAGTTGTGAACTCGAGAGTGCGGGTCGGAGCTCGGTAGACCGAGTCGGAGCTCGGCAGACCGAGTCGGAGCTCGGCAGACCGAGTCGGAGCTCGGCAGACCGAGTCGGAGCTCGGCATACCGAGTCGAAGCTCGACAGACCGAGTCGGAGCTCGGCAGACCGAGTCGGAGCTCGACAGACTGAGTCGGAGCTCAGCAGACTGGGACAGAGCTCGACAGACTGAGTCGGAGCTCGGCAGACTAGGTCGGCACTCGGCAGATGGGTCGGGAGCTCGGAGCTCGGGAGACTTGGTCGGGAGACCGAGTCGGAAGCCCGAGAGGCCAGGTCGGAGTTGCATGAAGGAAAGAGAAAAGTCTCTCTTCATTGGATGAAAAGATTCTTTTCTTACATGGGAAAAGATAAAGAGCCACATGAAAAGATGTGCTCTTTATTGTTATTAATGAAGGAAGACAAAGAGACACAAACCTCTTCATATTCATGGGATGATTATAAAAGAGGGACTTGTGACTTTGGATGAGGCCTTCTTCTTCTTCTTCCCTTTTCTTGCTCCCTCCCTCATCTTCCTCTTTTGGCCGAAACCCTACTGTAGGGTTTTTGGTGTTCTGCGAACTACCTCAAGTTGCTAGCACAACTAAGGTAGTTCTCCCAAAGTTGAGAGATTGTGACCGTGTAGATACGAATAGAGGCACGGACACTTGAACGTGCAAGAGATCCGACGCACCTTGGACGAGCGGGATAAGCAAAGGGCACGCTCCGAAGGTATATCTTCTTTAGAAGTAGATGTAGATCAACTTTGTACAAGTTTTTCTTTCGCATGGATCGCTCGGGGGTTCTTGTTTCCGTTGCGTTTTTATGATTTTGTGCTGGGAGAGACCAACACAGATCACTTAACTTGACTAACCCTAGCGAAAGCTGTTGGATCGAGAAAGACCGATAGAGGGGGGGGGGTGAATATCGAAAAATGTTCGGATTTAAAAGAAAGAGCAGTTACGCAGCGAAATAAAATCAAACAACGCAAACACCAGTAGTTTACTTGGTTCGGAGCCTGGGTCGACTCCTACTCCAAGGCCCACGGTCGTTGACCGTTTACTTTGGGCAATTCTATAATGCGCAAAACGGTTACAGAGTAAGATTACAAAAATGACTGTAAATAGAAAATTACACTCTGTTTTACCAATTCCCGGTGTAGATCGAGTTTCGGTGCAGCGGGAGGTCGACGACGCTTCGGACTTGAGTTGGGAAGTTCCTGGAGCAGAGCGTAGTCGTCAGAGCGTTTGGAAGCGTTGAATGAAAGCGGTGTTGAAGCTCGGGGTCGAGGGGTGCTATTTATAGCACCTAGGGGCGCCCTGGTCGTCGAGGGCGCCCTGCCACGTGTCACCCGATCCGTGCTTCGCTCGGTCAAGAGTTATCGCACCGGAATAGGGATGAGGTTTGACCTCTGGGGCGCCCTGGTCGCTAAGGGCGCCTTGGTTGACCCGGTCTTCTCGGCTGGATTGAGTTGAAGCTTCGCAGAGAGAGCTGGAGGCGCCTTGGCTGCTGAAGGCGCCTTGGCTGCTGAAGGCGCCTTCGCTGCTGAGGGCGCCTTGCCCAGTAAGCAGCTGAAGCCTATTTTGCTTCGCTTGGTTCTGGTTCACCTTGAGGGCGCCCTGGACACTTAGGGCGCCTTACTCAGCTGTTGCCTCACTCCTTTGAGGCTCTCTGAGTTGCAGACACACGTCCCTTTGGTCCTGCATCAAGGGTTAGTCCAAAACACAACAAAACAATAATTTTATACAGCCTTAGCTGTCTTGGTTCTGACTTTGGTCTCCAAAATGGAGCCCTAGGTCGAACTGACGCCTAATGTTCCCTCAAGGGGAACGCGTCCTCACCTACTCCTCTTGGGAGAATTTACCTGGTGCCAACCGGATCCTCCAGTTGGACTTTTGCCCGGCAGCCCTTCGCCAGGTCTTGGTTTTCACCTAGCAGCCCTTCGCCAGGACTTGGTTTTCGCCCAGCAGCCCTTCGCCAGGTCTTGAGTTTCGCCCAGCAGCCCTTCGCCAGGACTTGGTTTTCGCCTAGCAGCCCTTCGCCAGGACTTGGTTTTTGCCTAGCAGCCCTTCGCCAGGACTTGGTTTCCTGATAGCCCATCGTCAGGTGCCTAGCAGCCCTTCGCTAGGACTTTGTTTCCTGCACTCTCAAGCAGCATTGTTAGATACCAAACAACCCTTAACTTTGAATCCTTTGCCAATATCAAAACAAGGTTCGATCTGATGCTTCCTGCACCAACAATCTCCCCCTTTTTGATTATGGCAACACAATTCAAAGTTAAGGAAAAAATTACAACAGTTAAGAGCATAAGGTAAACAGTGAAGCATAACTGAAGCATAACTGTAGAGTATAAAAAATTCTTTATTTTTCATACTCCCTCTAAAACCCTGAATACTTGTGTTATAAAATACTTAAAATACTTAACTTTGACCTTTCCTCCCCCTTTGACATATATCAAAAGCATACATGGGTTAGCAAGGTTTCTAATGGGGAGTTTTGAGTTCTACCAAAAATAAGTTTTTGACAAAGTATTTTTCAAAAAGAGCAAAAGTATTTGTATCCATAGACACTCTTGAAAAGCAAGCTTGAACTTTTTTTTTAAAAACCTTTTTTTTTTCAGACAAATTTGATTACTAAGGAAAATTTTATTTAGAAAAACATGCACTAAAAGTAACTTTGAACCACTTAGAAATGCTTAAAATTTTGAAAGAGCTTAAAAATAGCATTCCCTTTCTCTCCCCCTTAATGTAAAACTCTTCTCCTTATGTTTTAGATCATTTTTAAGTCTAATATAAAAATATTTTGAGAGAAGTTTTAAGGAGAGCGTTTGTGTATCAGAGCCTATGAGTTTTGAAAGCATGAAAATACTTAGTATAATTCTTGAAAGTATAGCAAAAAGTTTTTAAATTGCACCAACAAAACTTTATTTGGAAAAGTATTGAAAAGATACTTTATATTTGTAGGCCAATCTTTTAGAAAATTCACGCACTTAGAACAATATTGCCTTGAAAAATATTTATACTTTTGAAAACATTATTGCAGTACTTTTTGACAGATATTATGTATTTTTGAGGATATAAGTGCTTTTGAATCTTCAAAAGTACTTTTGAAATAAATATTATGCATTTTTGAAAAATCTAAGTACTTTTGAAATAAGTTAAGATTTGAAACACATAAGTACCTTTTTTTAAAAAAAGTATTTAGACTTTGAAAGATATAAGTAATTTTGAAAAGACTTAGACTTTGAAAAGTATAAGTAATTTTTGAAAAGAATTAGACTTTGAAAAGTATAAGTAATTTTTGAAAAGAATTATGCATTTTGAACACAAAATATTTTACTTGACTAGGTTTCTTTTCCAGTCTGACACAATCCTAGGAAACCTTGTTGACTACAAGGTCATTTTCCTAAGTGTCCTGGAAAATTTTCTCCAACCCAAGTAAATATTATAAAATTAATTTCATAAGCCACAAGAATTTTGTAAAATAATAGTATTTTGACAGAAAAATTATTTAAGTTTTCAAAAGGATTTTGAACTTGCAGTGCATGAAAACATATAATTTTGAAAATGTTCAATAATTCTTTTAATTTCATCTCCCCCAAAACTTGACCCAGTCCTAGGAAGCTTGTTGACTACAAGCGATCTTCCTCTGAGTTTTAGGGTTTGATTTAAATTATAAGAATTATCTAATAACTTCAAAACAAATAATTACCAAAAAAAATTTCAGAAATTCTTCTTTTGAATCAAAACTCCCCCTAAAATTTGACACATCCTAGGAGTCCTAGTAGATCATGAACTGGACCTTCCTCTGTGTCTTTAGGGTTTATTAAAAACAAAAGAATAATTTTGAATAATCTTCTGAGTATGAAACTTTCAAGGAGATAAATTTTTGACACCTCAATTTGAAGTAATAATAATACCACAGTTTTTGAAAAGAAATATTTTGAAATAATTTTTCAAAGAGATAGTAATATACCAAAAATTTTGAGTAATTTTTGAAGGCCTTATTCTGAAATGATACTAAATTTTAGAGCATCAGGTTTTGAGAATAAATCTAAAAAGAACTCCCCTTGTATTCGACTTGTCTTAACTTTATCTAAGTGCTTGAAGGGTCTTTAGCATTAACTAGGTTTGACCATGTTTGACTCAGTTGACTAAGGTTTAACCATGTTAATCATGGTTTGACTATGTTGAAATTATTCTCTGAATGAAAACACAACATAAAAGAAATTTTAATTTGAACTTAATTTTCCTGTCTCACCCAATCTAGGGTTTTCAAACAGTTAGCCTTAAAAGTTCTTGTGAGACAGGTTTGAAGGTAAAAATGTTTAACTTTGAAAAGAAAAAAAATGTTTGTTTTTGAAAAAAGTATAATTGACTTCGAAGACAGAAAAAGAGTGATTTTGAACAAGAATTTTTGAAAACAGGTTTGAATCTATAATTATTTAAAATTTGTGTTAGATTCGAATTTGACATAAGATAATTTGAATTTGAATTTCAGAAATTGGCTTCCAGGTCTTGGCGAGGCACTAGGCCTTCTTTGGCCGTAGCCTTATGGGATCATCCACCCTTTCCTTGACAAAGCCTTTTAATGAAATTTCATTTTCAAATTAAATTAGGTCATTTTCTGGTCCAACTAGCTTGGGTCTTGGATCAGTAGCTTCGGCTGGTTTCACCAGTCTAAAGAGACCAAGTAGACTTGATCTTATTAGAGTTGGTTTCCCCAACGTACTATCATCTCACCTCCTCCCAATACTATGTTTTCAAATTTCAAGTAATTGGTTAAGTCCTTAAGCTATCTAGTCCTATGAATAGCCAAAACACAACTTCAGATAATGTCATAGTGAGGAGAAATTTCTGGATTTTCTAAGTTTGCAAAATTATTAATCAGTTTTTCTTGTATATCAATTTTAATTTTCAAAGTCTCATTTTCTTGTCTTAACATTTTGAATTTTGACTTTGCTAATATACATGATTTCATTAAGTTATCTAAGCATGCATCCATATCTAAATTTGACCAAGGGAGATTAATTAAACTATCAGAATTCAAGGTAAAGAGTTGATTTGGATGTAAATTACAGTTACCCATTTTGGTTGGTTTCCCTGGATCTTTGTAACGTTTATCTGTGCATTCCTCTTTGTAATGCCCAAACTCCTGACACTTGAAGCATTGAATGCGACTCTTGTTCTTTCGTGCTTTTGGAGCTCGTTTCTTTGTTGCCGTCGGTGGTATCGTTTGAATCTTACGGGTAGGACACTTAGTTTGGTAGTGCCCTCTTTCCCTGCATATGTAACAAATTATATGATTTTTAAAATTCAAATTTGTAATTTTACCTTTTGATTCCTTATTAGGAATCTCCCCCTTAATTGTTGCTGTCTCGGATCTAAATTCATCTTCTGATTCCGTGTCTGAGTCGGACTCGGTTACTTGTTGAAGCTCCTTCTTTGGTGGTTCTCTTGGAGTTTTCCCTGCAAAAGTTATACCTTCCTCGACCATTGCAGTATCAGCTTGATTATTTAATTCTAATTTAGAAAAGTATTTGAAATTGGTTACCATTTCAGTCAGTTCGTCGTATGATTCTGCTGGTTCGATTCTGCTGGTTCGATTTCGACTCTGGGTTCAGGTTCAGACTCTGACTCGGCTGTTTGTGCTTGGACCGAGAGTGCGAGATAACTTACCTGATCTTCTTCTTCATCTGAGATTTCTTGATGAAGATTGATCAATTTCTCCCAAATTTCTCTAGCACATCCAAATGAACCGACTAGCTTGAGTTGTTCGTTAGTTAGGCCGCATTGAAGAATTGCAGTTGCTCTTGCATCAGTCTCAATTTGGTTGAGGGTTGGTTCATCCAGTTTGTCCCATGCAATTGATAGTCTATCTTCTGTAGGGAGGTGGAACCCTGTTTGAATGATCATCCATATGTCCATATGGGTCTTCAAAAGGGACTCCATTTGTCTTCTCCAAAAGCTGAAGTTCTCGCCGGAGAATAACGGTGGACGGGCACTGTTCCACTCTTGGTTGGCCATAAAATAACCTCTTGCACACAAAAGAACTAACAGAATGTACCAAGACTTGGTCTTGGATTAGTAGTGCGGGAGAAGAAAAAAAAAATTCGCCCAAAAAAAAATTGCACGAATTTCGAGGCAGAATAATAATAAAATAATAATAAAAAATTTGAGACAAAATTTTTGGGAAATGAATATTCTGATTAATGGTGAAAAATAAGAGTTAAAAGATTGCTCGAATTAAAGTGGCATGAATTTCGAGAAATAATATTAAAATAATAATAAAAAATTTATGACAAATTTTTAAGAATTGTTCGTTTTATTAATTCAGACTTATGGTGAAAAGATCAAAATTCAAAATTGTTCGTTTTAAATCCACCTACAGATATTATTTATATAAAATAAAAAAGCGAACGAGATTGAGTTGCGTTGATTAACAAAAAGAAAAGAAATAAAATTAAAAAAATTCGTAAATCCGAAAAAACTTTCAAACTGGTGGTTGCACCAAGTTTGAACTACCCCGCTCTGATACCACTTGTTGGATCGAGAAAGACCGATAGAGGGGGGGGGGTGAATATCGGAAAATGTTCGGATTTAAAAGAAAGAGCAGTTACGCAGCGGAATAAAATCAAACAACGCAAACACCAGAAGTTTACTTGGTTCGGAGCCTGGGTCGACTCCTACTCCAAGGCCCACGGTCGTTGACCGTTTACTTTGGGCAATTCTATAATGCGCAAAACGGTTACAGAGTAAGATTACAAAAATGACTGTAAATAGAAAATTACACTCTGTTTTACCAATTCCCGGTGTAGATCGAGTTTCGGTGCAGCGGGAGGTCGACGACGCTTCGGACTTGAGTTGGGAAGTTCCTGGAGCAGAGCGTAGTCGTTAGAGCGTTTAGAAGCGTTGAATGAAAGCGGTGTTGAAGCTCGGGGGTCGAGGGGTGCTATTTATAGCACCTAGGGGCGCCCTGGTCGTCGAGGGCGCCCTGCCACGTGTCACCCGATCCGTGCTTCGCTCGGTCAAGAGTTATCGCACCAGAATAGGGATGAGGTTTGACCTCTGGGGCGCCCTGGTCGCTAAGGGCGCCTTGGTTGACCCGGTCTTCTCGGCTGGATTGAGTTGAAGCTTCGCAGAGAGAGCTGGAGGCGCCTTGGCTGCTGAAGGCGCCTTGGCTGCTGAAGGCGCCTTCGCTGCTGAGGGCGCCTTGCCCAGTAAGCAGCTGAAGCCTATTTTGCTTCGCTTGGTTCTGGTTCACCTTGAGGGCGCCCTGGACACTTAGGGGCCTTACTCAGCTGTTGCCTCACTCCTTTGAGGCTCTCTGAGTTGCAGACACACGTCCCTTTGGTCCTGCATCAAGGGTTAGTCCAAAACACAACAAAACAAATAATTTTATACAGCCTTAGCTGTCTTGGTTCTGATTTGGTCTCCAAAATGGAGCCTAGGTCGAACCGACGCCTAATGTTCCCTCAAGGGGAACGCGTCCTGACCTACTCCTCTCGGGAGAATTTACCTGGTGCCAACCGGATCCTCCAGTTGGACTTTTGCCCGGCAGCCCTTCGCCAGGTCTTGGTTTCGCCTAGCAGCCCTTCGCCAGGACTTGGTTTTCGCCCAGCAGCCCTTCGCCAGTCTTGAGTTTCGCCAGCAGCCCTTCGCCAGGACTTGGTTTTCGCCTAGCAGCCCTTCGCCAGGACTTGGTTTCCTGACAGCCCATCGTCAGGTGCCTAGCAGCCCTTCGCTAGGACTTTGTTTCCTGCACTCTCAAGCAG
>JAGFNQ010001517.1:59496-103033 GCA_024364735.1 Boesenbergia rotunda | reverse complement strand
ATTGAATTAGGAACCGGATTTCCTAATTCTAATTTCATACTTTATTAAAGGAATTGTTTTGGGAAACAATTTCCTAAATTGTCATAATCAATTTCGGAAATAATATGTTTAAGACTTTGATTTCTCTAAATCAAATCTTATTAAATTAAGAGACAATTCCCTTAATTCAACCACATATTATTTTCATGAAAATCTCATTTAAGAAACTCTATAGGAAACCATTTTCCTAATTAATTTTGGAGACAACAATATGTAAGAGCATCACCTCTTAAATCATATTTTATTCATGGATTTAATTAATTACAACAAATCGTTTTCTAAGGGTGGCTCCCCGAGGCTCAGATACCCAAAGAAAAGTAATTTGTCGTAAATCCAATTTGGTCCGCTTCGGAAGCGTAACCAAATTAAACATGACAATTTCATTTAAAATTGGGAAATTAAATTACAACAACTAACTTTAAATTGGACGGCTCCCCGAGGCTCAATCCAAAATAAAGAATTTTGTTGTCAATTTAAAAACCAATTCAAATTTAATTGTCAATTAATTGTCCATAAATTTGTCTAGACTTTTTTGAAAGAAAGTGCCCAAAATTGCGAGATTTCATAATAGGTTTTCAGAATAATTGTAAGTTTCTGGTACAAAGAAAACTTACATATTTCCAAAATTGGAAAATTTCTAAAATAGAAAATTTCCAAAATTGGAAAGTTTCCAAAGATGGGAAGTTTTCACAATTATCATAAAATTTCAGAAACTAGGATATTTCAAACGTTTGCGAAATTTCATGAGGATTTCCAAACTTTGAAATTCCTAAATCTAAAACTTATAATAATTGGAAATTTCCATAATTGAAAATTTTTCCAAAATTGAGATTATGACAAAGTTTTCCAAAAACAATTATATGATTATGTCGAACACTAACCGGCTCTGATACCACTGTTGGGACCGGGTGCATGTTGACAAGGATACGGGTTCGTAAAATTTTAAATTTTTACGTGCAGCGGAAGAATTAGCATAAAATAATTTCTCAAATTATTTTAACCACGTATCTAGCATGCAACCTTATGATGTGTGGACATGATCATAAATTAAACATTGCGGAAAAATAAACTAATTACTTTGTACCTCGCGTAACTCGAAGAAAGGGACGAGATCCAACCGTAGCGTCCCTTGGAAGCTCCGCCTCTATTCGCGTCCACGCCGAGTTCTCTTCGGGATGACTTCGCAAAGCCACGAGTCTTGTGTCGACGAGAACTACTAGATTCTCCAAAGCACAACTAGAATATCAAGAGAAAGAAAGGAAACTAACCACCAAGTAACGGAATCAAAATTCCGGGAAAGGAAGGAAGGAGTCGCGATCCGCTTCTTCTTCTTCTTCGGCACGAACTTGGTGGAGGAAACTCACGGGCACCCTAGGTGCTTGCGCCGGCCCTAGGGGAGGAGAGAGAGCCGGCCCTAGAGAGAGAAAGGGCGCCGCCCTAGAGGAGATTAGAGAGAGGAGGGAGAGAGTTAATCTCTTGATCAATCTATTAAGGAAATCAAGCCTAGCCTTGGTTCCTTTATATAGTAGCTCTCCCTTGCCAAGTCTCCCCTTTAACGGAATTTTTCATAAGAAATTTATCCTATAAATTTTCTTTATGAATTATTCCGTTTAAACCAAGTTTTATTATAACTAATTTTATAATAAACAAATACATCTCTCCTTTTATTATGGAATAAATTTTACAAGAAATTTATAAATTTTTTATTATGGAAAAATCAATTCATAATTGATTTTATAAAATTAAATAAACCATTCCATGGATCATTTTAATTTCCATAAAAAAGAATAAATTTCTATAAATTTCTTTATATAAATTTCTTTATACAAATTTATTTATCCATAATTTATAAAACAAATCGCGCTAGATTTATTTTATTAATTAAACCAATTAAATTGGTTTCTCCCCCAATGATGTGGCCGGCCAAACCAAAGGGGGTTGGCACCCTCTTTGGCCGGCCAAACCGAGCCGAACCGATCGCGAATTAAACTCATTTAATTCGCCCAATAAGCCTTCAAAAGACTTAGCCATTTTTAGCTTCCGTTGCGCCTCTGATTAACTCAGATTCGACTTATTTCTCTTGATCGAAAAATCTAATTTTCAACTCGTTTTAAATCCCTCGGATTACTCGTAGTGCGTGTGACTAAATAGGCTTTCGATTTATGTTGGCCGTCTATAATCAACTAATTATAGAACGATCATGAGTGGCACCTAGTAGTACATCATGACCCCCAATTAATCGAAAGATCAACGGTTGACCTCAGAAGTAATTCTGAAACCCTTCAGCAGCTCTAATGAATCGTGCCCCATTCCCTTCACCATCTTATACCCACTTGGTTCAGGACATGGTCTGTGTGTGTCAGTCCCCACTAGGCTGACTACGTCACACCTAGCCCAAGTAGTGTCTTTCTCGTCCTTTGGATTTCTAATTACTCTCATGTATTTAAGAGACACATACTCTAAACATGACATGATCTGGCCAGAGGCTTTGATTAATAATCCGACGATAGGCCTGGGTATACATCTCCTCGCAAGGAGTGGTGAATCCTTTGTAGGCTGTTCAAACATCTTCGGGTACTTCGGCTTATACCCAATCATCCTGGGTCCACATCTCCTTGGAGATGCTTGCTTAAGATGTTAAAGTATAAGTCTCCATGACCAAGATGACTTGAACACCGCAAGTCAAAGGAACATCGTACTTAAGCTGCAGTAAGAACTTCACTGACATATCTATATAGATTACCATATAAAGTATTACAGCTAGTCACTCCAATGAACTAGTTCCCTTAACTAGCATCCATGTTTATCTCCGGACATCCCAATGTCACCAGCCAGTGAGAATCAGCTGATTAGAGAATAACCCATGCTAGTCTCAACAGAATTGATAGTGTCCTTATTTATCAATTCATCGACTAGGGATATTTTCAATACTTCACAATTGCACATGTAGAGATAATCACTAGTTGTGATCCCATCACAAATTCTCTTATGCTGTGAATTGTATTGCGGACATTCAGTAGATGAGTTTAAGATCCCAATCAAATACACAAATATGTATACTCAAATAGTGAATTTTCATTTATTAAAATAAATGTTTACAATCATAAGGCAATTGCCTTAGGACACTTCTCTCATAATACTAACATTGGGATCTCGGGAGGTCAGTTCAGGAGCTCGAGTTGTGAACTCGAGAGTGCGGGTCGGAGCTCGGTAGACCGAGTCGGAGCTCGGCAGACCGAGTCGGAGCTCGGCATACCGAGTCGAAGCTCAGCAGACCGAGTCGGAGCTCGGCAGACCGAGTCGGAGCTCGACAGACCGAGTCGGAGCTCAGCAGACTGGGACGGAGCTCCACAGACTAAGTCGGAGCTCGGCAGACTGGGTCGGCACTCGGCAGATGGGTCGGGAGCTCGGAGCTCGGGAGACTTGGTCGGGAGACCGAGTCGGAAGCCCGAGAGGCCCGGTCGGAGTTGCATGAAGGAAAGAGAAAAGTCTCTCTTCATTGGATGAAAAGATTCTTTTCTTACATGGGAAAAGATAAAGAGCCACATGAAAAGATGTGCTCTTTATTGTTATTAATGAAGGAAGACAAAGAGACACAAACCTCTTCATATTCATGGGATGATTATAAAAGAGGGACTTGTGACTTTGGATGAGGCCTTCTTCTTCTTCTTCCCTTTTCTTGCTCCCTCCCTCATCTTCCTCTTTTGGCCGAAACCCTACTGTAGGGTTTTTGGTGTTCTGCGAACTACCTCAAGTTACTAGCACAACTAAGGTAGTTCTCCCAAAGTTGAGAGATTGTGTCCGTGTAGATACGAATAGAGGCACGGACACTTGAACGTGCAAGAGATCCGACGCACCTTGGACGAGCGGGATAAGCAAAGGGCACGCTCCGAAGGTATATCTTCTTTAGAAGTAGATGTAGATCAACTTTGTACAAGTTTTTCTTTCGCATGGATCGCTCGGGGGTTCTTGTTTTCGTTGCGTTTTTATGATTTTGTGCTGGGAGAGCCCAACACAGATCACTTAACTTGACTAACCCTAGTGAAAGCTACTGTTTATAATAGTTAGTAAGTAGCTAATTAGGTTAGACAGGATCCGAAAGTAGAAATTCAAATTGATTTGGTCGAGTTTAAATTTAGAATTGGTTCAGTACAGTATCTTACTTTGATTACTCAATTTCAATGCAAATTTTTTTGCTATATTTTTTGATGTATGACAAAGGGGGAGAGATTGGAAAGGAGAGACAAGAAGGGTCCAAAATTTAAATTTTTTCTTCAAAATTAAATCCTTTTATCTCCTATTTTTCAAAAAGTAAAGTTCTTTAAATACTTAAGTTCATTTTGAAAGTTAATTACTTTTGTTTTCAAAAATTATTTCTAAGTACTTAAATTGTTTGAAAGATATTTCTAAGTACTTAAACTGTTTGAAAAAGCTTTCTAAGTATTTAAACTGCTTTCTAAGTATTAAACTGCTTGAAAATTTTCTAAGTGTTAAAACTTCATAATAAGGTTAGAAAATTTTCTAAAATGCAAAAACTAAGCTACTTTCGAAATTACTTGCTTTCAAAAATTATTCTAAGTAATTACTCCTTGTTGGAAATTTTTCAAAATGCACAGTTCAACAATCTCCTGAAAATTTTCCAAAAATTATTCTATGTACTTACTCTAAATAGTTGATTGAAAATTTTCCAAGTGAAAATTTCAAATTTTCCTGAAAATTTTCCAAATGCCTAATTCAAAATATTTTTTGGAAAATATTTTCTAACTTAAAACCTTTTCTTGAAAATTTTCTAAGTATTGAAAACCTGAAAAACGTTTCACTTTAAGACTTAGAAACTTTTTTAAAAACCCCACGGATGTTTGAAAAACATAGGGGGAGATTTCTTCCAGGGGAGGAAATTAACATTGGTAGTTTACCTACTTATATGTATCATTAACTTAACTTTTTGAATCGGGTTGCCATAAATCAAAAAGGGGGAGATTGTTGGTGCAGGTAGCACCTAAGTCAAACCTGGGTTTTGATAATGGCAAAGGGTTCAAGAGTTAAGATGTTATTGTTGTCTAATGTGTTTACTAAGTGTACAGGAAAGAAGTCCTAGGTACAGTAGGAAATAAGTCCTGGCAAGGGGTTGGGCACCGAAGACCTGCTCGGAAGGTGGGCACGAAGTCCTGGTCGAGGACTAGGCATGAAGTCCTGGTCGAGGGCTGGGCACCGAAGACCTGCTCGGAAGGTGGGCACGAAGTCCTAGTCGAGGACTGGGCACGAAGACCTGGTCAGGTTGATCGGGCAAAAGTCCAACCGGAGGAGCCGATTGGCAAATGGTAAACTCTCCTCAGAGAAGTAGGTGAGGACGCGTTCCTCGTCGAGGGAACAGTTGGCGTCAGTTCGACCTAGGGTTCCATTTGGGAGACCTAAAAAATTAACACCAAGACAGCTATGGTTGTAAAAATGGACTAATATTCTTGCCTTATTTGTTTTAGAACTAACCTTGGATGCAGGGACCAAAGGAGTGTGTTTCTGCAGCTCAGAACGCCTCAAAGGAGAGGGGCAGGCTGCTGGGTTAGGCGCCCAGGAGGTCCCGGACGACCAAGGTCAAAGGCAAAATAGCAGTTAAGCAAGAATCGCTTCGAAACAACACTGGGCTAGGCGCCCGGGAGGTCCCGGGCGTCCAAGGTCAAAGACAAAGAGGAGTCGAAGTAATATCAGCCACGAAGCTAGTGGACCAAGTCAAGCTGGGCGCCCGGCAGGTCCCGGGCACCCCAGTCAGCTCCGAGGCCGACTCTGAAGGGATAAGCGCTGACCGAGCTACGGATGAGGTTTCTCCGATCTGAAGGCACGTGTCAGGCGCCCCCAGCGAATTAGGCGCCCCCAAGAGCACTATAAAAGTGGCTCAACCCCGCGGCTTCAAGAACACAACTTTCCAATGCCTCTACGCTCTTCGTTCAAGCGCTCTGCTCCGGCAAATTCCGATCTCGAAACTCTAGCGCTGACAATGACCCTCTGCTTCGAAGTACGATCCACACCGGGCGTCGGTAACGAAAAGTGTACTTGTTTATTTACTGCACTACTCTTGTACCAAATTCTGTCAATATTTGCGCTCTTATAGAATTGCCCGCAGTAAACGGTCAAGGATCGTGGGCCTTGGAGTAGGAGCCGACCGCGACTCTGAACCAAGTAAAAATATTTGTGTTCCTTGTGCGATTGTTTTAATTCCGCTGCGTATTTACTCTTAGCTTTATCCGAAAAGTTTTCACGATATTCTCCCTCCCCCCCCCCTCTATCGTGTTTCTTGATCCAACACTAATCAAGAATCCAAAAGTTAATTAATTTGAATTGTCAGTAATTTAAAAATGGGCATTCGAGATCTTAAACACGGGGGATGGACGACTCGTAATATGTGGAGCCCATATGAAAATATAGGGATTGGTGAGGAAGTTTAATTAAGATTCTTTAGTGGAATGGATCTTAATTAAGGGATCGAGTTTTGATCCATTAGTGGGCCAAGATCCAACTCCTCCTCTTGGTCCCTACCTTAGCCCTATAAATACCCATAGAGATCATGATACCAAGGCTTAAATCAATCCCATTAGAAAACCCTTGGCCTCTTTCTTTTCTCCCTCTCATTCTCTCTCCTAGGTTGGCCGGCGCACACCAAGAAGAGATCCTCTCTTCTCTTCTTTGTTTCTCCTTCTTCTCTCGACGTGGGCTGCCAGGAAAGGGGAGATCGTCTTCCCTTCTAGATTGGTGGCCGGATCTCCCGTGGGAGGGGGTTGGAGATTGGCCGATGGCATGGAGGAGTGGCACAAGGGCGCCAGCGGTGAGGGAGAGGGCTAGAAAGCTAGGCAGCGGGTTTGGGAAGAAGAAAGGCTTTCTTCTTCCTTCCTCTTAGTCATCTTCTTGCTCCTTGGCCTTTGTTGGACGGAGATCAGGTGGCTGGCGGGCTCGGCTGATCGGCGGCACACGCAAGGGAGGAGAAGAAGGCCCGGCGGTGCAAACCCTAGTCTAGGGTTTTCGGCTTGGGCAAGTGGCAGAGGTTCTTGGAGGCTTTAGTGATCTCGGTTCGTGGTAGATCGTCGCCCACACGACGTCCGCGAAGGGAGGGACATAAGGTAGAAGACCGCGAGGTGATTGGAGAGGTATAACCCTTTCCATGCTCCTTTGATTAACCTTATGTCAAATTTGTGCTATGTTTACTAACTTCGTCATTTCATGCTTGTTAGTTTGTTAATTTGATTTCGTATCATAGTTGTTAATTAACTAACTGGACCCGACCATAAACACAAAAGCCGACGATCGAATTGTTGCCTTTTCCGCGGTCGAAAGGTCGAGCAAATCACAAGGCCGATTTCGGTAATTTGCCAAGTTGTGATTTGGATCGTTCGATATAGCACGAGATGGTCGATGGGAGATGGGTCTCCACTCAGATTAATTTTAATCTGTAGACGTGGAGAGGTCTCACGGATCGACCGAGTATTCACTTAGGAAACCCGCCAAGCCATACCCAACAATTGGTATTAGAGCTAAGGTTTCCGGCTTTGTGTGTTTAGGATTGGTTAATTTTTTGTAATTTTCATACATTTTATTTTGATGGATGATGCATGGATGTGCGTAGGCTAACTTTGTGTTACAGGCACGAGATTCCAACTTCATGGCCAAAATAATTGATGTGTGTGATGGTTATGAGAAATTTTTGTAATTAATTAATCCTCGGGCATGACGAGGCTAGGTATTTAATTTTTATAATTAAATACGGCACATGTTTACCTGAGCTTTTTATTTTACGTTCGATCTAGATTTCATGTACACTCCTTCGTTGAGTATAGGATGGATGATGTAAAAATAATTAGCTAGTCATTTCGGCTCAGAGATCCCTTAAGATAGCATGCTCAGAAGGAAGGGAGGAGCGGACGATGTGACAACACAACTAGAGGCGCATTAGAGACCAAGGGCCATGAAAGATGGAAAATCAAGGATTTTCTTTATTTTTCATATTATTGGTTATGTGCTTGGTTGTGTGGTTGTGCTAGTAAAATTTCCGAGATAAATTACTAAGTGGGAGAGGGACCCTAAGGGTCCCACGACTTCCATTACAATTCGACAAGTGATGCGAACAAGTCTGCGCGTCGGCTCTGAGTGCCTTCCTCCCCATCGGATGGACTTGTTCTGTGGATCACTGGGTCAAAAAAGACTATAGAAAATTATTAAAGAGCATGTGTACTTCCCCATCGGAAGGCACATAATCGGAAATAATTTTCTTAGTGTCGTGTAATGGTGCACACTTAGATGCATCCTCCCCATCAGAGTCACTGCTATTACTTTGCAGAGCCGAAGTGAACCAACTATCGATCTTACTTGTCAAAAAGTTAGGTTGACAAGATAGTAAGATTGATGGGTAAAACCTCCTCTTACGAATGTTGGGATTCGTATACGTCCACACCATCGTGGCATGCGAATTTCTCGGTGTATAGGGGTGTTGGTTGATTTTGAAAATTAATTATTTTGAGGAATCAATTTATTTTTGATTTCTAAAGTAGTGTATGTTGTGATTCTCAGGATTTTCATAATGGCCTTTACCCCACTAGCTACAATTCTTAAGGATAATAAACATACTGGCCCAAACTACATAGACTGGAAGAGGAACCTTGACATTGTCCTCACTGCTGAAGAGTACAAATTTGTACATTTTGAGGATTGTCCGAAAAAGCCTAGAGAGGACTCTGGTGAAGAGTTGAGGGAGCGTTACAAGAAGTGGAAAAAGGAAGATGAGATGGCGCGGTGCTACATTCTAGCATCTATGTCAAATGTGCTGCAACATCAGCATCAAGCCATGGCCACTGCTAGTGACATGATGCTCAACCTCAAGGATCTCTTCGAGCACCAAGGTCGAGCTGCTAGGCAAACTGCGATGAAGAGTCTGATGATGACCACTATGGTCGAAGGGACACCCATAAGGGATCAAGTCCAAAAAATGATGGCTCACCTCAATGAGAATGAGGTATTGGAAGCACAAATCGACGAGGAATCCCAGGTCGATATTATACTCCAGTCTCTGCCTAGGAGTTTTGAGCAGTTCAGGCTCAACTATAATATGAACAAAAGGGATTATACGTTGGGTGAACTGCTAGGAGAACTCCAGGCGGTAGAGGGTCTCTTTCGTCAGAACTCGCAAGCCTTAGTAACTCAAAGGGTTTCTTCTTCTGTGCTGAAAGGTAGGAAGAAGAAGAAACAAGGAGGGTTCAAGAAGGCAGCAGCATCGCAAGGACCTCGGGCTGGCGTGAAGAACCCAAAAGGCAAGTGCTTCACGTGCAAGCAAACTGGGCACTGGAAGGCGGATTGTCCCCGTCGATAAGACAAAGGTATTTCTTCAGCCTTAGTCGTTGAAACATGTTTAGCGGTGCTATCAACCAGTACCTGGTGCGTAGATACGGGAGCCACTCACCATGTCTACAATACTCTGCAGGGGTTCCAGGAAACCCGACGACTAGCTGATGAAGAAATTGTGGTCTAGATGGGTGACGCTACAAAAGTGACAGCAGTTGCAGTGGAAGTTTTTCATTTGTCTTTCGAGAGAAATAAAGAATTAGTTCTGAGAGATTGTCTTTTTGTACCCTTGTTTAGAAAGAATCTAATTTCGGTTTCTAAGTTAATAAAGGATGGATATTCTGTTGCTTTTAATAATAAAGTTGTTATTAAAAGAAATAGAGAGATTATCTGTTCGGGTACAATGGTTGGCAATCTGTATACTCTAGAACCAATAACTCTCACAATGCATACTGAAGTAAATAGCTCACCATCTAACTTAAATAAGAGAAAGGAGCCTTCTAAGATGAATCAGACATATCTTTGACACCTTAGGCTTGGTCATATTAACCTTAGTAGGATTCAAAGGTTGATAGTCGATGGGCCCCTAGGTTCATTGGTGGTGGAGGATCTCCCGACCTGTGAGTCTTGCTTGGAAGGTAAGATGACCAAGAGGTCTTTCAAGGCTAAGGGGTATAGGGCAAAAAATGTGTTAGAACTGATTCATTCTGATTTGTGTGGTCCTATGTCAATCCAGGCTAGATGTGGCTTTGAATATTTCGTCACCTTCATTGACGATTATTCAAGGTATGGGTACATTTACCTGATGCGTCACAAGTCTGAATGCTTTGAAAAGTTTAAAGAATTCAAGGCTGATGTGGAGAAATATTGAGGTAAAAATATCAAGACACTGCGATCAGATCATGGTGGCGAGTACCTCTTTGGAGAGTTTAGGACCTTCCTATCAGAAGCAGGGATTCAATCCCAGCTAACTGCACCCGGTACACCCCAACAGAATGGAGTTGCAGAAAGAAGGAATATGACTCTTATGGGAATGGTTACGTTAATGATGAGCTATTCAGACTTACCTGATTCATTCTGGGGTTACGCTCTGGAAACGACAGCATACATACTAAACTTGGTTCCATCTAAGTGAGTCCCTCATACTCCCACAGAATTGTGGACTGGGCGCAAGCCCAATTTAGGGCATGTTCGGATTTGGGGTAGTCCAGCACATGTGTTGAAGGGAGATACTGACCAGTTGGAATCTCGTACAGAGGTACGTCTGTTCGTAGGCTATCCTAGGGGAGCAAAGGGTGGTCTGTTCTATAGTCCTAAGGATCAGAAGGTAATCGTTAGCACGAATGCCAGATTCTTAGAAGAAGACTATGTGATGAACCATAAGCCCAAGAGTAGACTAGTGCTTGAAGAGTTAAGAGGGGGCATTCCGACTTTAGGACCAATTGTACAAGAAGACACACCACAAGTCACATCACCACGTGTCTAAAAGGTTGTGAGACAGCCTTAAAGGTTCATGTTTTTGGGAGAGTCTTCAAACTTGGTCTCTGCTAAACATGAACCAGATCCTTGGACCTATGACGAGGCCCCCCAAGATAAGGATGCAGATTCTTGGCAATGGGCAATGAACTCTGAGATAGAATCAATGGATTCTAATTACGTCTGGGAGTTAGTAGAATCACCCAATGGTGTAAAAGTCATTGGATGCAAGTGGATCTACAAGAGAAAGAGAGGATCAGACGGGAAGGTTGAGACCTTCAAAGCTAGGCTTGTTGCGAAAGGGTACACTCAGAAAGAGGCTATCGATTATGAGGAGACCTTTTCGCCGGTAGCCATGCTTAAGTCGATTCGGATTCTCTTATCTATTGCAGCTCATATGGACTATGAGGTATGGCAGATGGACGTCAAGATGACTTTCCTTAACGGAAGTCTTGAGGAGACCATCTACATGTAGCAACCAGAAGGGTTCATTAGAAAGGGCAAAGAGCATCTAGTGTGTAAGCTGAATCGGTCCATTTATGGATTGAAACAAGCTTCAAGATCATGGAACATCCGCTTTGATGAAGTAATCCAGTCATATGGATTTACTCAAAGCCCGGATGAGTCATGTGTATACAAAATATGTGACGGAAACGTCGTGGTATTTCTTGTACTTTACGTAGATGATATTTTGTTAATTGGCAACAATGTCAAAGTGTTATCAGACGTAAGGGTTTGGCTATCATATCAGTTTGATTTGAAGGACTTAGGAGAAGCAGGACACATCCTTGGGATCAATCTCATAAGGGATCGCCAAAAAAGGATGTTGTGCTTATCCCATGCTTCATATGTTGACACCGTCTTATCTCGTTTTAGCATGGAAAACTCCAAGAAGGGCTTCCTACCCTTCAGGCATGGAGTTCCTCTATCCAAGGAGATGTGTCCGAAAACTTCAAAGGAGATAGAGGAAATGAAGGCGGTTCCTTATGCTTCGGCAGTAGGAAGCCTCATGTATGCTATGTTGTGCACGAGACCTGATACCTGAAGCAGGACACATCCTTGGGATCAAAGTCATAAGGGATCGCCAGAAAAGTATGTTGTGCTTATCCCAAGCTTCATATATTGACACCGTATTATCTTGTTTTAGCATAGAAAACTCCAAGAAGGGCTTCCTACCCTTCAGGCATGGAGTTCCTCTATCCAAGGAGATGTATCCAAAAACTTCAAAGGAGATAGAGGAAATGAAGGCGGTTCCTTATGCTTCGGCAGTAGGAAGCCTCATGTATGCTATGTTGTGCACGAGACCTAATATCTGTTTTGTCATGGGCATGGTTAGTAGATATCTGAGTAACCCTGGTCAGGGACATTGGACTGCAGTAAAGCATATATTGAAATACTTGAGACGGGCTAAGGATTATATGCTGGTTTACCGGGTAGACCAATTATTCCCTATGGGTTATACGGACTCAGATTTTAAGTTAGATAGGGACAAGAATAAGTCTACCTCAGGGTTTATGTTTACTTTAGGAGGTGGAGTCATTATCAGTTCCTTGCTTAGTATAAATAAGAGACTCACAACCGAGATGGAATTGGACAACCCATCGGAATGGTTGTAGTGTAATTAGGTGTGGTTGGTCTTGACCATGGAATTATACTAGTGTGCTTGAGTGCATTGAGTAGGACCAAAACCTGAGGTTATCAAATTTGTACTGACTCAATAATTGGATAGGACCTCAGTTTATATTATGGAGTACAATCCCTTAATCCCAAAATAATAACGGACATATATTATTAATTATTATGTCTTTGATTTACCAATGGGCGAGATCTATTCTATTAGATCGATAGGCCCGGTAAGTTGGGAGATAATATTAATAATATGATGTGCTGTTGATTATTAACGGAATACGTGTCCTGGTTAGTCGGGATGATGACGCCCCCTTGATGAGCTCAAAAGGTTCATCGTGCTAAACCCTGCAGGTGGATTTGATCCGGCACGATGATATGGTTGAGTGGTACTAATCAAGGATCCAAAAGTTAATTAATTTGAATTGTCAGTAATTTAAATTAATTAACGAGCATTCGAAATCTTAAATACGAGGGGGATGGACAACTCGTAATATGTGGAGCCCATATGAAAATATCGGGGTTGGTGAGGAAGTTCAATTAAGATCCTTTAGTAGAATGGATCTTAATTAATGGATCGGGTTTTGATCCATTAGTGGGCCAAGATCCAACTCCTCCTCTTGGTCCCGACCTTAGCCCTATAAATACCCATAGAGATCATGATACTAAGGCTTAAATCAATCCCATTAGAAAACCCTTGGCCTCTTTCTTTTCTCCCTCTCATTCTCTCTCCTAGGTTGGCCAGCGCACACCAAGAAGAGATCCTCTCTTCTCTTCTTGGTTTCTCCTTCTTCTCTCGACGTGGGCTGCCAGGAAAGGGGAGATTGTCTTCCCTTCCTGATTGGTGGCCGGATCTCACGGGGGAGGGGGTTGGAGATTGGCCGGCGGCGTGGAGGAGTGGCGCAAGGGCGTCAGCGGTGAGGGAGAGGGTTAGAAAGCTAGGCGACGGGTTTGGGAAGAAGAAAGGCTTTCTTCTTCCTTCCTCTTAGTCTTCTTCTCGCTCCTTGGCCTCTGTTGGACGGAGATCAGGTGGCTGGTGGGCTCGGCTGGCCGGCGGCGCACGCAAGGGAGGAGAAGAAGGCCCAGCGGTGCAAACCCTAGTCTAGGGTTTTCGGCTTGTGCAAGTGGCAGAGGTTCTTGGAGGCTTTGGTAATCTCGGTTCGCGGTTGATCGTCACCCACACGACATCCGCGAAGGGTGGGACATAAGGTAGAAGACCGCGAGGTGATCGGAGAGGTATAACCCTTTCCATGCTCCTTTGATTAACCTTATGTCAATTTTGTGCTATGTTTACTAACATCGTTATTTCATGCTTGTTAGTTTGTTAATTTGATTTCGTATCATAGTTGTTAATTAACTAACTGGACCCCGACCATAAACACAAAAGTCGGCGATCGAATCGTTACCTTTTTCACAGTCTAACGGTCGAGCAAATCACAAGGCCGATTTCGGTAATTGGCCAAGTTGTGATTTGGATCGTTCGATACGGCATGAGATGGTCGATGGGAGACGGGTCTCCACTCGGATTAATTTTAATCCGTAGACGTGGAGAGGTCTCTCGGATCGATCGAGTATTCACTTAGAAAACCCGCCAAGCCATACCCAACAATCCCTACCTAAATATTCATGTTATAGCACAATGGATAATTAGACTAAAAATATTGAGAATTTGTCCCTTAAATTTTATATTGATACATCTATTCTATTTTTTTTTTATCTCTGCTTGTTTGAAGTCCATCTTCATATCATATAGCAGACATCGAATGTCTTGCATCACAAAGAAGCTATAGTCATTACTATAAATAACATGAGCAATTGAGTATTTCAAATTTAAGTTAAATTTACATATTCACACTGACTCTCTTATACTTACTTGACTTTTAATTTGTAGATAATCAACTGTGACACAAACTCATTTGTTAAAGGGATGATGATATTCTAAACCAATATGAATAGCAGCAAGATTCTAATGAGAAATTTCTTTTAATTGGAATACCTATAAGAATGAAATGGAAAATTTGCCATAAATTGTAAATTATACTACAATAGTAACATAAACAGGTATATTGTATTCTCACTAATGCTTCACAATTTGATAATGATTTACTATTATGTTCAAGAGAGTTGTAATGATTGAAAGTCATTAATTTTGTGTTAATAGACAACAAGTGAAAGTGTGGATAACTTGTATTACTAGGTATAAAAATATACCTAACCCCTCTCTTTAACATATCATTTTTATGATTTGTGTCGTGATAGTCTTCCATAAAAAATTTGATGTTGATTACTATTGTGCAAAGAGATATATAAGTAATCATTTAATATACCATATTCAACCATTATATATTATATGGTAATTTAAATTCCTTACAATGAAACTGATTGAAAAATATATAGAGTTATTATATGACCTATTAGATGAGGAGGCCTCCCTAAACAGAATTGAATAATAGGTATCAATTAACTTCCTTATTGTAAAAACATTAGCATTTACACTAGATAATAAGGAGGTCATAGTTAAACAAAAAAGGTGTTTCTTGCCAAACAAGTTCTGTAGTAGGCCTATAAAGAAAATCAATTACTTTCAACAAGGTAAATATATATATATATATATGAACCTATAAATTTTTAATCATGTGATCAAATTAAATTAACTATATAATAAGAGATTGAAACTACCATAATTTAAATTTTTCAATGAATTTAACAAGTATGTCATATCTATATCTTATTTTTTTCTTCTTGGGAGTTTTAAATTGTTTCTTAACATACTCCAATAAACAAAAAAATAGTAAATAGTGATTGAAATCAAACTACTCAAATTAATTGATGTGTAAATATAGACTTACTACGATGGTCTGTAATCTTATTTTGTTAAGTTAACAATTCTTTCAACCTCATTCTTGGCTTCTTCTTCATAATTTCCTTCAAGAATTGAGATAATCTCTCCTTCTTCTTGCATACCATATATATCAAATTTTCTTTTCCCCAGGCAAGAACATTTTTGCTCCTTTCCTGTGATGTTCTTCGAAGGCTTGTAGATTTCTATCTTATTTCTCTTCTTTTGAGGAAAAAGTTTTAGCCACATAGAACTATCAATAGGAGTATCCCTATAATCATAATGACTTCAATCACGTCCACTCCTAGTCCTTATTCTAGAAGTAACTAATTCAGGATGAGGATCCACTATTGGGTTGCTTAATTCAGCCAAGATGTCTCCTTCACCTTTTCATTTAACTGCATGTTCTCCATTAGTAGCTCCTTGATTCGGTTCTGATAAATAATACAATTAGGACATTCACTATTACTTGGGCATCTGCCTTCTATATCATATATCAGTGATGTCTCTAATGGATGTGGAGTATCATCGAGATAAGGGAGATTTTCTACCAATGTATTTTCAGAATGGGTAGGTACTAGTTCACTAATAACCTATTAAATTAGAAATAATTACTTAGAAATTACAAATGAAAGTTAGGTGATAGTCTTTGATATTTATCTCTTCAGGTCAAACTTAGTCCAACAAATCTCTCACCTTACTAATATGTGAAGGAGTAAACATTCACTTATTTATTCATGCACCTTCAGTATTATATGATTTCTGGATTGGGACATACTCTAAAAACCATGCTTAATTCATTATACGAAATCTTACATACATAATAATATTCATATAAAAAATCACATTTACCATTAAAAAAACTTACAGCAAAAAGACCAACAAATCCCTTTAAATATGGAACTAAAGTGGCCATTTGTTATGTCTAACTTGATGAAAAAAAATCTCTGATGATAGGTAATTGGGGAATAATAAATTAATGAATCACTTCAACACAATTGAATCTACCTAGATTTGCAAAATCATCTAAAATATCTTTAAGACCTAATGGAACATTATATATACTAGAAGAAAAATAACAACAAACAAATATATATAAAATGTATAATTTATAAAATACTAAAACATCACCATTTACTTAACTCTATGAGAATACAATTTAAGAAACTCCTCAATTCTTGATCTATTAGATTCTTTTTTATTAGAGAAGTGAGCAAGAAAAACGTCACTCAATGCATTAGTTGAGTTCATAGGAATGGAAGCACCTCTACCTGAAACTACAAGCTACATAGATATATCTCTTTTAGTGAAAGCAACTTGGACACTTAAAAATTTAAATTGATTAGTTTTCTATTATATGCTTCTAATTTTCAAAACTATATAATGCATTTGAAAATATAATGGTTTGGGATGTTGAATCTCAACTTTAAAATATATTCACTAGTAAACAATGAATTTACTCAATATCTTATTGTCTAAAAAAACAAAAGAGAACTATTTAATGATCGCTTTGTGTCGATCATGTAAACGAATAGACTTATGATCCTTCCATTTCATTATTGGATAACAAAAAAATCTATTAAAGTGACCTAAAATACTGGTCCATTGGAGTTATGTGTTAGCTTTATGGCCCACGTTGATATAAAGTTATGTGGCCCACATTGATGTAAATTATTTATATACATCATATCTGTAAATTAGATATTTAAAATAATATCTAATCTACAGATAACATCTAATTTATGGTTTAAATATTTAATATTTATCTAAAGAATTGGCCAGTTGAAAAGTTTATATTTATCTAAAGAATTGGTCAGTTGAAAAGTTCATCTGCATGTTGATAGAACGTGTAAGTTATCTAAAACTGATTATTTGAAACGATCCTCTTTCTCCTTATAAAAGAATAACACAGAGGTCATTATCTATCAATAAAAGGGAAACAACTCTGTGCATAAAGATAAGTGAAGAAAGTGAAATTGATTTCTTGGTGCTTCTACAGAGAGACATCTATGGCTACTCAAGGTACAATTCTATCGTATATGAATAATGGTGTGATAATCATGAAGTTCTAAGATCCATGAGTTTTTAATCTCATCGGGGTTTTTCAACATCTCATGAATTTTATATAATTAACATGTGGTATCAGAGCGAGGTTTAAGAACTCATGATTTTCCTTTCGTCATGTTATAATTCATAATTATGTTCCACTGTCGTGATTTTCCTTTCGTCTATGATTATAATTCATAATTATATTCTCGAGCAATGGGAATAAACTTTGCCTTCATAATTATTTATGTGTGAATTGGTCAATGTATACGCTCATCAAAATTTCTAACTCAGCAGTGATGTCGGAATATAATATTCTTTCTGTACAAACATATTATATTACGAATTGTGACTTTATGAAACTAATGGTGATAACATAACATATGCGGTTATATAATTTGAATTTATTTTATGTTGGTTTGTTAATCGCCAAAGTGATCTTACCATAAAGTTAATAAATTCTAAATTATACAATCAAACTTTAATTACCTATAAGTGTATGATAACTTGTAGTTATAGGTAATTAAAATTCATAACTGCAAGGCATTTAAAGATCACCCAAAGGCTGATCATTCTTCCTTACAGCTTATGAATATGACGTGTGGTAATTAATATATTATGTTAGATATTTTGTATATCCAAAGATAACAAAAGAATGTCACTTTAATATTTCAATTACCAAAGTTCAGTAAATCATTAAGCATGATATTGTCTATATACTGTTGGATCATCCAAAGATGAACATCAGTACACACTAATATCTGTTGTCACTGAATCTATAATTAACATGTGATTATTATATTATTCTTGCAGTACCTATTCCTATTTCGTTTCAGTCGCATGCTTCGTCTATTTCTATGTTTAATGGTCTCAACTTTCTTGATTGGTGTGAACAAATTCAATTTCACCTTAGTGTTTTGGGTCTTGATTTGTCACTCTGAGTTGAGAAACCCATTGTTATTACTGGCACTAGCAGCGATGAAGAAAAGAGCATTCATGATGCTTGGGAGAAATCAAATAGACTAAGCCTAATATTTATGCGAATGAGTGTGGCAAACAATATTAAGTCTGCTATTCCTCATACTGAAAGTGCTAAGGAATTCATGAAACTTGTGGGAGAGCGTTCCCAAACTGCTGATAAGTCTCTTGCTGGGACGTTAATGGATACTTTAACCACCATGAAATTTGATGGTTCTCGTAGCATGCATGAGCATGTTATTGAAATGACGAACATTGCAGCAAGACTTAAGTCCTTGGGAATGAATGTGGATGAGAATTTCCTTGTTCAGTTTATTATAAACTCATTATCGGCTGAGTATGGTCCATTCCAAATGAACTATAACACCATGAAAGATAAATGGAATGTGAATGAACTTCACAGTATGTTGGTTCAGGAGGAAACAAGACTGAAGAATCAAGGAACTCATTCCATTCATCTCATGACCAATCAAGGAGCTGGAAAGAAAACTGGAAGAAAGAATGTGAAAGGCAAACAAAGGCTACATAAAGTGAATGAGTCATCTGTTAGACTCAAAGAAAAGGAACACAACAACCTTAAGTGTCGGTTTTGCAGAAAACAAGGACACTTTCAAAAGGATTGCCTGAAACGTAAGGCATGGTTCGAAAAGAAAGGTATGTTTCATACTTTCGTATGTTTTGAATCAAATTTAGTTGAAGTTCCTAATAATACGTGGTGGCTTGATTTTGGTTGTACCACTCATGTTTCAAATTCGATGCAGGGATTCCTTATGACCCGAATCACAAATCCAAATGAAAAATATGTTTATATGGGTAATCGTGTCAAAGCTCCAATGGAAGCCGTTGGAAATTATCGTTTAATCCTAGATACTGGGCATCATTTAGATTTGTTTGAAACTCTTTATGTACCTTCTGTTTCCCGGGTAATCGTGTCAAAGCTCCAATGGAAGCCATTGGAAATTATCATTTAATCCTAGATACTGGGCATCATTTAGATTTGTTTGAAACTCTTTATGTACATTTTGTTTCCCACAATTTAGTTTCATTATCAAGACTTGATTCAGTTGGATATTGTTTTAAATTTGGAAATGGTTGTTTTAGTTTGTTCAAACAAAATCTTTTCATTGGTTCTGGTATTCGTAATGATAGTTTATACAAGTTTAGACTTGATAATCTCTTTGCTGAGACCCTTTTAACCTTGCATCATAATGTTGGAACTAAGCGTGGTTTAGTAAATGAAAGGTCTGCTAACTTGTGGCATAAACATTTGGGGCATATCTCCAAAGAAAGATTAGAAAGATTGATAAAAAGTGAAATCCTACCAGATTTGGATTTTACTGATCTTGGCATTTGTGTGGATTGTATTAAAGGAAAACAAACAAAACACACAAAGAAAGGAGCCATAAGAAGCACACAACTCCTTGAGGTAATGCACACTGATATTTGTGGACCTTTTGACATTTCATCTATAGGAAAGGACAAATATTTCATCACCTTCATTAATGATTTTTCACGTTACGGTTATGTCTATCTAATACATGAAAAATCTCAATCAGTAAATGCCTTAGAGGTATTTGTCAATGAGGTTGAAAGACAATTAGATAGAAAAGTGAAAATTATTCGATCTGATAGAGGTGGTGTATATTATGGAAAATATGATGATTCGGGACAATGTCTAGGACCATTTGCTAAATTCCATGAAAAACGTGGCATTTGTGCTCAATATACTATGCCAGGTACACCACAACAAAATAGTGTAGCAGAAAGACGTAATTGTACTTTGTTGGACATGGTTAGGAGTATGATAAGTAACTCATCATTACCAATGTGTTTGTGAATGCATGCATTAAAAACTGCTGTGTATTTGTTAAACAGGGTTCCTAGTAAGGCAGTTCCTAAAACTCCTTTTGAACTGTGGACTGGTAGGAAATCTAGTTTAAGGCACCTGCATGTTTGGGGTTGCCCGACAGAAATAAGATTTTACAATCCACATGAAAAGAAACTGGATTCAAGAACAATCAGTGGTTTCTTCATTGGTTATCCAAAAAAATCTAAAGGGTATCAATTTTACTGTCCTAACCATAGTACAAGAATCATTGAAACTGAAAATGTCAGGTTTATTGAAAATAACGACATTAGTGGGAGTAAAGAGCCACGTAAAGTGGACATTGAAGAAGTAAGGGTGGAGTCTCCTTTACCTAGGATCTTTTCTCATATTGTTGTTCCTACAGTTATTGAACCGTTAAATAACTCACAAGAACAACGTATAGATGTTGTTCCTACAGTTATTGAACAATTAAATAACTCACAAGAACAATGTATAGATGATCAAACTCCTACAAATGAAGTTATTATCAATGAACCGACAGTGGATGAAACACATGAAATAGTATTAAGGAGGTCTCAAAGACAAAAGAAACTTGCTATTTCTAATGATTATGTGGTTTATCTTCAAGAACATGAATTTGATATAGGAATTCATGAAGATCCAGTTTCTTTTTCACATGCCATAAAAGGCACTAATTCTAATAAATGGTTAAATGCCATGAACGAAGAATTGGAATCAATGGCTCATAATGAAGTCTGGGATCTTGTTGAATTACCAGAAGGTCGTAAGAAAGTTGGATGTAAATGGGTCTTTAAGACCAAATACGACTCCAATGGAAATATCGAAAGGTACAAAACCAGACTTGTTGCCAAAGGGTTCACTCAGGAAAATGGTGTTGATTATAAAGAGACTTTTTCACCTATCTCTAAGAAGGATTCCTTTAGAATTATAATGGCCTTGGTGGCTCATTACGACTTAGAGCTTCACCAAATGGATGTGAAAATTGCCTTTCTGAATGGAAACTTAGAGGAGGAAGTGTATATGGACCAACCTGAAGGTAGTTCCATTGAAGGAAAAGAACACATGGTGTGTAAACTTAAGAAGGCAATATACAACTTAAACAAGCTTCTCGCCAATGGTATTTTAAGTTCAATGATACCATCACATCTTTTGGATTTAAAGAAAACACTATTGATCAGTGTATATATCTAAAAATCAGTGGGAGCAAATTTATTTTTCTAATTCTGTATGTTGATGATATCTTACTTGCAACAAATGATCTTGGTTTACTTTATGAAACTAAGAAATTTCTTTTCAAGAATTTTGAAATGAAAGATATGGGTGAAGCAACCTATGTGACTGGAATAGAAATATTTCAGGATAAATCACAAGAAATGCTAGGGTTGTCTCAGAAGGCATATATTAACAAAGTTCTTGAGAAATTTAAGATGGAAAAATGCTCACCAAGTATAGTTCCAATTCAGAAAGGAGATAAATTTGGTCTTATGCAATGTCCAAAGAATGAATTGGAATGCAGACAAATGAATGACATTTCTTATGCATCAATTGTTGGGAGCTTAATGTATGCACAAACTTGTACATGGCCAGACATTAGTTTTGCTGTTGGAATGCTTGGCCAATATCAAAGTAATCTAGGTTTAGAACACTGGAAAGCAGCAAAGAAGGTACTGAGGTACCTGCAAGGAACCAAAGACTATATGCTTACTTATGGAAAGTCAGATCATCTAGAAGTGATTGGATATTCAGATTCAGATTTTGTTGGATGTATCGATACAAGAAAGTCCACATCTGGCTATTTGTTCCTATTAGCTAGAGGAGCAATCTCATGGAAAAGTGCAAAACAGTCTATAATTGCTACATCCACTATGGAAGCTGAATTTGTGGCATGTTTTGAAGCCACAGTTCAAGGGAATTGGCTGCGGAATTTTATTTCAGGACTTGGAATAGTCGACAATATAGCCAAGTCGCTGAAAATTTATTGTGATAATTCGGCAGCCATCTTCTTTTCAAGAAACGACAAGTATTCTAAAGGTGCAAAACACATGGAACTAAAGTATCTTGCCGTTAAAGAAGAAGTTCAGAAACAGAAGATGTCAATTGAGCATATTAGTACAAATCTCATGATTGCAGATCCATTGACAAAAGGATTGCTGCCAAAGATATTTATTGAACATGTTGAACGAATGAACATTGTTAAAAGATTCTACTGAACATTTGACATCTCAATATGAGCTCACTTTGTTTTGATATCAAATGATATGATGCTTATTATTAGTATATACATAAAGTAGACCAAATTTTAGTCTTAATAAAGATACTAATGTGGACCATTATTAACCTTTCAGTTTATGAGTCATATTAGGTAGAACAGTAATATTGTGGTACATGGAAGGAACTATATTAAATTAAAGATATAGAACCGCCATGACTCATATTAGTGTACATACTTAACTATGACATTATGATGTGACCAATAAAGGAATACGTTTACCCTTATGCTCTGAGCAATAAGTGATTGAACCATAGATTTTCACATGGGCGAAGTGGGAGAATGTTAACTTTATGGCCCACGTTGATATAAAGTTATGTAACCCACGTTGATGTAAATTATTTATATACATCATATCTGTAAATTAGATATTTAAAATAATATCTAATCTACAGATAACATCTAATTAATGGTTTAAATATTTAATATTTATCTAAAGAATTGGTCAGTTGAAAAGTTCATCTGCACGTTGATAGAACGTGTAAGTTATCTAAAACTGATTATTAGAAATGGTCCTCTTTCTCCTTATAAAAGAATAATACAGAAGTCATTATCTATTAATAAAAGGGAAACAACTCTGTGCATAAAGATAAGAGAAGAAAGAGAAATCGATTTCTTGGTGCTTCTACAGAGAGACATCTATGGCTACTCAAGGTATAATTTTATCGTATATGAATACTGATGTGATAATCATGAAGTTCTAAGATCCATGAGTTTTTAATCTCATCGGGTTTTTCAACATCTCATGAATTTTATATAATTAACATTATGACCAACATCAATGGATGACTGGAATTATTCAAAATATACATTATTGACATAAATAAATAAATGTATATATGCACAAATAATGATTCTAAGATGTTGACATTGATATAATACTATGTCTTCTAACCTCTATGTCTTTATCAATATGATGGGGTGTTGCTAGTTTTCATATTATAGTACCATAGTGATGTTGGTTTATCAAATAGACATGAACTATGTTGATTTGACTTTTTCATTTTTAAAATTGGGTGATGTTGATTTTCAAAAACGAATAGCAATATGATGTTGATTTTTAAAAATAAACACCAAATTGATGCTAATTTTTATTTTTGAAAAACTACACTAATGTGCCCATTTTTGAAAATCAACACCATATTGGTGTTGGTTTTTGAAAACCAACACCACATTGGTTTCAGGAAGGTCTTGTTCTTCAAAATCAAGTATCAAAGTGATCTTGTAATGTTTTTAAACAACTGGTTCTTAGAAACTAAGATGAGTAAAAGATAAACACTCAACATAACTTTTCAACACTTTTTGCGTCATTTTGAATCATGAGTACGAAAAGGAGAGGAGGAAATGACTAGTATAGTTTTGACGAAAATCCTAACTCTCTTGTCACGAGCTAAGAGTTGAATAAGATTACATATGTTTAGGGTTGGAACCAACGGAAGATAGGAGCATAAGAGAAGCGAAGAGGATTTAGGACTTTAGTTTTAGGGAATATAGGCGAGCCAAGGAAGAGGAAGAATAAATATAAGCTTGCACTAACGGAGAGATTAAAATATTTGAGTTTAACTGTGGTAGGTGTCCATATCAAATATCACCCATAAGCACATATAAAGATGTATAAAATATCATTTCTATATATTTCAACTCCGAGTATCCATAAAATCTAGCTCTCCTGTCATTAAAAAATAAGATATCCTTCAACACTACTAGTATTTTTTTCTTAATTTAAGAATCATCGCCCTTCTTATCTTTTATTTTCATCCAACTCATTAAGAAATTATCCGTTGAGTTTCTCTTGAAATAACGCATTCTTTTACTAAAATTTAATTAAGAAATAAAAGAATAATACATTTTATAATTATTGACAACTCTTAACAAATTTCGAAAAAATTATATAATATATGACGGTGATCGTGGCTCGGCAAGAGGGGTTGAATTACCTCTGAAAATAAAAACTCAAATCTTTTATTTATATTTAAATAAATATGTTAGCCAGATCAAACAGAAATAAATAATATAAAAAAATTAAGCAAACTGTAAAGAAAGAGGCAACCAGATTTTACTTAATTTGCAACCGGGGAGGTTACTAATCCAAGATGAAATGTGGCTTGATTCTCCTAAATAAAACTCCTTCGGACGGAGAAGCCTCTTACATGTGGAAAGTTCAGAAAAAGAAATAAATACTACACAGAATTCGTTTACTAATACTTGAATTGAATGAGTGAATTGAAACTAAACTCTAGGGGTCTATTTATAGCCCCGATCAGACTTATTCGTTTGCTGACGTGACTTATAGGGCACCCGAGTGCTCATGGGCACATAACATGTGACCTGATAGTTATCCAAAGAGCAATGTTCGCAAACGACTAAAAACAGTCTCTCGGGCGCCTGTATGCACAGGGGCGTCCGAGTGCTTAAGCGCCCCAGAACCCAGGCTCCTGTATGCTTATGGGCGCCCGAGAGTGGGTTTGGTCAGCAACCGCTAACCACTCTCTAGCGTGACTTCTGGTCTTCTTGGGTAATTTCTGGTCAACCGGAGTTAGTCTTACCCGAACTCGACTCCGACCTTTCGCCCCTCAAGTGTCCTTCTTCCCGGCTTCTCGTCCCTTGGACGCCGTGCGCATCTTTTTCGCTACACCGGCGTACTCTTCCGCAGAGCTCCATGTCTCTCAGATATATCAAGTCCGTCGGCTCACTTTCCGTGCCATCCTTCTAGACCGCTGTGTCTTCCGCTTGACTTCCTACGCTCCTAAGTTCTGCATACTTAGACACAAGGATTAAAAATACCAGAACCTAACTTGACTCAGTAGATCACATCAAAATCAACATGAAGTACTTACAATATATAATAAAAATTAATAAAAAATATAATAAATAAAGAAATTAAACAATGACTTATTATAGAACTAAATATTAGATTCATATACCAATAAAAGATTATAAGAATTAATTTATATTTTTATAGTAAACTAAATTAGAAATCTAGGAAGAAAATTATACTCTTTTTACCCAAACGAGCGTGATATCCCTGGTCCCTAGAATCTCAATGTGGGCCCAAACGGTCTAGGCGGCTGCGTGGTCGGGGCATCGAATATCGATATCATAATGGTGAAGTCGTTAGATGGCGATGGACTCGCGCATCAGGCGACGCTGATACCATAGGGTCCCGTGATTTATTCTCATTGATCGGTGGGGACTCTTGTTGAAGACTATGGAATAGGGTCGGTCAGTCAAGCGGATTAATAGGGCGCAAACTTAGACATCCTTTGTAAATAAAAAAAAATCAATGTGGGCCCAAACGAGCGGAATATAGGAGGACTTAGTAATGACCCGATCCGCTATGAATTTAAGATTCGGTCCATTATAATGTGGCTCCTATATTTGAAAATTTTCAGGAAAATATTGTTTTGCCAAATAGAAAGGTCTATTTTCATATATGTTTGATAGACATAGAATATATATATATATATATATATATATATATATATATATATATATATATATATATATTTGTGTGTTTTGATAGATATAGAATATAAATGATCTTTTATATATATATATATATATATATATATATATATATATATATATATATATATATATATATATTTTGCGTCTGTAGCATAGTACTGTGGATCATTGGCATGGATACCTAAATGAATTCAAGTGTCTGGGTCCGTTTTTATTTTTTTTAATTTTTAATAATTAATTTCTTAAATAATTCAATAATCATCATAAAATATACTTCGTTAGCATCTAAAATTTATTAAAGAAATAATTTGCACGGTGAAAGTGAATTTCTTAGTGAAAATTTTGATCGTCAATCGGTGAAACATCTGACGTCAGATCGTCGATCGGATGCCACCGACGGCCTTGGATCGCCACTGACGACCTTCGATCGCCACCCTGAATCAAACTATATCATGGGAGGACGGTGAACCCATCAGGATCACTAGCAACGGTGAATCCGTCAGGATTGACGGTAAATGATATGAGATCGTAATTGCAGCGATCCCCGACGGGTTCACCGTGCTCCTCAGGATATAGTTTGGTTCATGGCGACGACCTCCAGCCGTCGATGGTGTCCGATCTATAATCAGACGTTGAACATGCAATCCATTGATGATCAAAATTTTCACTGAGACATTCACTTTCACTATGTCTATCATTACTCAATTTATTACCTTGATTACTCTAACCCAAGAGGAAAGCCTGAATCTTAGGGGAAAATCATATTAATTTAAACTCACTATAACCCAATCTCTAAATCATAAAATTTTAAATGTTAAATATATATTATACCCCGTGAATATCTAAATTTTTTTATTTTAAACATTATAACTGAAGAGGGACGATTAAACTTTAGAGAAAAATTTTATTGATGTAAACCAACTATAACCTGTTGAAGTCGGAAGCACCAAATCAAACCTTATTTTGATAAGTGGCAAAGGGTTCAAGTTAAGCTAGTTTGTTGTGTACCGATGAATTTGTGAAGCTTGCAGAAAAGTCTTAGGTAAGTTAGGCAAGAAGTCTTGACCTTCAGGGTTGAGCAAGAAGTCCTGGTCGAGGATCGGGCAACGAAGACTTGGTGAGCGTGGCCGAGCACGAAGTCTTGGTCCGGGGGACCGAGCAGAAGATTTTGCTGAGTGGGGATTGCGCATAGGAGTCGAGACGGGTCGAGGTCAAGCGTCGTCAAGTTCCGGGTTCTCAGAGGCGGAGCAAAAGTCCAACCGGAGGAGCCAGTTGGCAAAAGGTAAATTCTCCTGAGAGGAGTAGGCGAGGACGCGTTCCCCGAGGGAGAACAGTAGGCATCGGTTCGACCTAGGATTTCAAGTGAAGCCTAAAAATCAGAACCAAGATAGCACTGACTGTAATCCGTACTTGCCTTAAATTTTAATTATATTATTTTATGGAACTAACCCTTGTTGCTGCTGAATAAGTTGACTTAGTTGGGCTAGGGCGCCTGAATGGGACTCAGGCACCTGGGAGCTGGCGCAATGGTCAAGCTTACGTGGCGAGTGCTGAGTGGAGGAGCTGTAAGATGTGTATACTCAAAAACATAATTTCTTTATATGAACATCTTCATTTTGAAAAGAGAATCACAGCCACACTAGGTGCCTGTTTCTATTAGTACATGCATGAAGTCCAATACTTCGCATTGTAGATAACATGGTGTGTGGTGTCACACGGAAGATTATGTTATTAGTTCTTTGCCTAGTATATGTAGAGGCTCACAACCGAGATGGAATTGGACAAACCATTGGAATGGTTGTAGTGTAATTAGGTGTGGTTGGTCTTGACCATAGAATTATACTAGTGTGCTTTGAGTACATTGAGCAGGATGAAAATCATAGGTTATCCAATTTGTACTGACTTAATAATTGGATAGGACCTCAGACTTTATTATGGAGTACGATCCCTTAATCCCGATATAATAACGGGCATATATTATTAATTATTATTTCTTTGATTTGTCAATGGGCGAGATATATTCTATTAGATCGATAGGCCTGGTAAGTTGAGAGATAATATTAATAATATGATGTGCTGTTGATTAATGATGAAATCCGTGTCCTGGTGAGTCGGGTTGATGATGTAGTATGACCCTGATTGTTGTTTTGATGTTGACACCGATTTTAGTTTAGGTTGATGATTATGATGATTATGGTTAAGTCCTAATCGGGGATTAGGCATGTTATGAAAAATCCTAGCTTGGAGGGCTAGGTGTTGAAAAATCCTAATTCGGAAGGGTTAGGTAAAAATTCCTAGCTTGGAGGGCTAGGTGAAAAGTCCTAACTTGGAAGGTTAGGTGAAAAGTCCCAACTTGGAGGGTTAGGTGAAAAATCCTGGCTTGGAGGGTCAGGTCCTAACATAGAGGGCTAGGTGTGGAAAGTTCTAACTCGGAAGGTTGGGTGAAAAGTCCTAACTTGGAGGGCTAGGTGAAAAGTCCTAACTTGGAGGGTTAGGTGAAAAGTCCCAACTGGAGGATTAGGTGAAAAATCCTGGCTTGGAGGGTCAGGTCCTAGCTTGGAGGGCTAGGTTGGAGCCCCTGGATCGATCTGGTGACCGATCAGGGAGTTGGCACGGTGCTCCATCGTGGATCGGTCTGGTGACCGATCCAGCGATGACTGATCGGTCTGGTGACCGATCAGGGTGTATGCGTTTCACCCACTTCTTGGCTCCTGATCGGTCTGGTGACCGATCATGGAGCACACAGTGAGGTTGAGTTCCCTTGCTGATCTGCTCTTGATCGGTCTGGTGACCGATCAGGATCACTGTGTAGATCGTTCTGGAGAACGATCCAGCGTCGCGGGTTCCTCACTATGATCGATCAGGACGGAGCCTGATCTGTCTGGTCATGACTTGATCGGTCTGGTGATCGATCAGGAGGATCCCTGATCGGTCCGGTGACCGATCAGGAGGTTTGGACTGCGAAGCTCAGAAATCGCCCAGTAAAGGGGTGGATCGGTCTGGTGATCCACATACATCAGTATGTATTAGACCAAGCAATTCTCCCACTGGATTACCTTTTCCGGAAAAGGGTAATTTTGCCATCTTGCCTTTTAAGCATGATTCGCATGTATCAAATGAACCGGGTTCAAATGATTCCAGAATTCCACATCGGTGTAATTTGGTCATGCGTTTCTTACTTATATGGCCAAGACGACAATGCCACGTATAGGAGTCTATTTGATTATCTATTCGAGCACGTTTGTTGCTAACTTCGATATTGAAAACGTCACGGATAAATCTAACATGTAGATACCATTGCACAAGTTCCATTCCCATAAAGAACGCCATTTAAAGTTATGTAACAACAATTGTTACTAAAAGTTAAATGATAACCCTTTTCATTCAAACATGAAATAGATACAATGTTCTTTATTAACGAAGGAACAAAATAACAATTATCCAATTCTAAGACACGTCCTGTAGGGAGCTTTAGCAAATATGTTCCGATGGCAACAGCAGCAATCTTTGCTCCGTTTCCAACTTGCAAATTCGCTTCTCCTTTGACGAGTCTTCTTCTATTCCTTAGCCCCTGTATGTCATTACATATATGTGAGCTACACCCAGTATCAAGTACCCAGGTATTTGAGGAAATAGAGTGACATTCAATAATGAAGATACCTGAAGAGGATGGGGCATCGGATGCCTTCTTCTTCAAGGACTCAAGATAAACTTTGCAGTTTCTTCGCCAGTGACCCTCCTTGCCACAATGATGGCAAGTTCCTTTTGGTGTCTTTTCAGTCTTTTTGGCCTTTTTCTTCTTTCCTTTATTCTGTTCTTTGGCCTTCCTCTTAGAACCTTTCTTCGAGGAACCAACTAACAGTACCGTCTTTTGATCCTGCTTTATAGAAGGCTCTACAGTCTTCAGCAGGTTGAGCAACTCAGGAATGGTAGTCTCCAACTTGTTCATCCGATAGTTCATCACAAATTGTGAATAACTTTTGGGCAAACAATGCAGAATTAAGTCAATACTTAGTTCATGATCCATTGCAAAACCGAGTGTGCTCAGTCGCTCAATGTACCCCAACATCTTTAACACAAACTGTGAGGCAGAAGTGCCTTCCTGCATCCTAGAGGTGAAGAGGAGTCTGGAGACTTCGAACCTTTCGGATCTCGCCTGCTCTTCAAATAACTCATGAAGATGGAAGATGATGGTATAAGCATCCATATGCTCATGCTGCTTTTGCAGCTCATGTACCATAGAGGCTAGCATGATGCAACTCGCAAGTTCAGAATCGGTCACATGTTTCTGATAGGCCACTAACTGGTCTGGAGTTGCACCCTCAGGAGGACGGTTGGGAAGTTGATCTTCAATGACATAAGCAAGCTTCTATGCCTTGAGGACTATCCTCAGGTTTCGAAGCCAGTCCATGAAGTTCGGCCCGGTCAGTTTATTGGTGTCCAAAATGGAGCGCAAATTCAGAGAAGACATGATCGAGTGATTAACCTAGAAATACAAATTGAGCTTATGTGAGAAGAATGATAAAGAATGTATCAACATACATTAATAAAATCCTATTTATTTTTCAAATTGAATAACCCTTTTTATCAATTCGGGAGATCGTAGGAACATCTCCAAATAGGTTGATATCCAACCATAGATAAGAACCACCATGGCTGTGGCCATCAAGTTATTCTTAGCTATGAAGGTAGGTAATTATACCGATTACATATCACATATATGTAACTATCACTTTATGCTATCAACTAATTGAATGTTTGCATAAATCATTGGGTTGTTAACTCATTAACAAGTATGCAACATTATACATAGCACCCAACTGCACCTCTCTTTACATCGACCTTGGCTGTGGCACAACAAATCGATGCTCTAAGCTTAAGGCTGACCCATTAATCAAGAAATAGTTTTAATATGGTTGGAGCTCATTCAACCGTTTAGTCAGGCTTGGATGTGTCCAACAACCAAAACTAAGGATTGACCTCTGACTCCAACTATATTATTCATAAACTAATTCCATGGTTTGAACATGTTGAGGTTCAAGCCGGGCATGGATGTGTCCATCAACCCAAACGAGAAACAAAACTCCGGTTCTAACCATATTAATGGAAGGTGTTAGCCTTAATATTTTGTAAGGGGTTTTGGGTCTCATCCTTTCTTTTCTAAGCACATTCATGACATATAATTATGTCATGACTAACGATTTCCTTAATAAAGTATGTATGTGACTTAATTTATCAAGTCTCATTAATTGAATTAGGAACCGGATTTTCTAATTCTAATTTCATACTTTATTCAAGGAATTATTTTGGGAAACAATTTCCTAAATTGTCATAATCAATTTCGGAAATAATATGTTTAAGACTTTGATTTCTCTAAATCAAATCTTATTAAATTAAGAGGCAATTCCCTTAATTCAACCACATATTATTTTCATGAAAATCTCTTTTAAGAAAACTCTATAGGAAACCATTTTCCTAATTAATTTTGGAGACAACAATATGTAAGAGCATCACCTCTTAAATCATATTTTATTCATGGGTTTAATTAATTACAACAAATTATTTTCTAAGGGTGGCTCCCCGAGGCTCAGATACCCAAAGAAAAGAAATTTATCGTAAATTCAATTTGGTCCGCTTCTGAAGCGGAACCAAATTAAACATGACAATTTCATTCAAAATTGGGAAATTAAATTACAACAACTAACTTTAAATTGGACGACTCCCCGAGGCTCAATCCAAAATAAAGAATTTTGTTGATAATTTAAAACCAATTTGAATTTAATTGTCAATTAATTATCCATAAATTTGTCTAGACTTTCTTGAAAGAAAGTGCCCAAAATTACGAGATTTCATAATAGGTTTTCAGAATAATTGTAAGTTTCTGGTACAAAGAAAACTTACATATTTCTAAAATTCGAAAATTTCTAAAATAGGAAATTTCCAAAATTGGAAAGTTTCCAAAGATGGGAAGTTTTCTCAATTATCATAAAATTTCAGAAACTAGGATATTTCAAACGTTTGCGAAATTTCATGAGGATTTCCAAACTTTGAAATTCCTAAATCTAAAATTTATAATAATTGGAAAATTTCCATAATTGAAAATTTTTCCAAAATTGAGATTATGACAAAGTTTTCCGCAAAACAATTATATGATTATGTCGAACACTAACCGGCTCTGATACCACTGTTGGGACCGGGTGCATGTTGACAAGGATACGGGTTCGTAAATTTTAAAATATTTACGTGCAGCGGAAGAATTAGCATAAATAATTTCTCAAATTATTTTTAACCACGTATCTAGCATGCGACCTTATGATGTGTGGACATGATCATAAATTAAAATTTTGCGGAAAAGTAAACTAATTTACTTAGTACCTCGCGTAACTCGAAGTAAGGGACGAGATCCAACCGTAGCGTCCCTTGGAAGCTCCGCCTCTATTCGCGTCCACGCCGAGTTCTCTTCGGGATGACTTCGCAAAGCCACGAGTTTTGTGCCGACGAGAACTACTAGATTCTCCAAAGGCACAACTAGAATAACAAGAGAGAAAAGATGGAAACTTACCACCAAGTAACGGAATCAAAATTCCGGGAAAGGAAGGAAGGAGTCGCGATCCGCTTCTTCTTCTTCGGCACCTTCTTGGTGGATGAAGCTCTCGGCCACCCTTGGGATGTGCGCCGGCCCTAGGGGAGGAGAGAGAGCCGGCCCTAGAGAGAGAGAGGGGCGCCGACCCTAGAGAGAGAGAGAGTTAGAGAGAGAGAGGGAGCTACTAATCTCTTTATTAATTGATTGGAATTCAAGGCTTGCCTTTGGTTCCTTTATATAGTAGCCTCTCCCTTGCCAAGTCTCCCCTTTAACGGAATAAATTTTCATAAGAAATTTATCTTATAAATTTTCTTGTGAATTATTCCGTTATGCCTAGTTTTATTATAACTAACTTTATAATAAAACAAATACATCTCTCTTTTTAATTATGGAATAAAATTTACAAGAAATTTATAAATTTTTCTTATCATGGAAAAATCAATTCATAATTGATTTTATAAAATTAAAATAAACCGATCCATGGTTCATTTTAATTTCCATAAAAAAGAATAAATTTCTACAAATTTCTTTATATAAATTTCTTTATATAAATCTCTTTATATAAATTTCTTTATATAGATTTATTTATCTATAATTTTATAAAACAAATCACGCTTGATTTATTTTATAATTTAAACCAAATAAATTGGTTTTCTCTCCTTGTAGTGGCCGGCCAAACCAAAGAGGGTGGGCACCCTCTTTGGCCGGCCACACCAAGCCAAACCCTCGCGAATTAAACTCATTTAATTCGCCCAATAAGCCTTCAAACGACTTAGCCATTTTAAGCTTCCGTTGCGCCTCTGATTAATTCAGATTCGACTTATTTCTCTTGATCGGAAAATCCAATTTTCAAATCATTTTAAATCCCTCAGATTACTCGTAGTGCGTGTGACTAAATAGGCTTTCGATTTATGTTGGCCGTCTATAATTAACCAATTATAGAACGATCATGAGTGGCACCTAGTAGTACATCATGATCCCCAATTAATCGAAAGATCAACGGTTGACCTCAGATATAATTCTGAAACCCTTCAGCAGCTCTAATGAATCGTGCCTCATTCCCTTCACCATCTTATACCCACTTGGTTCAGGACATGGTCTGTGTGTGTCAGTCCCCACTAGGCTGACTACGTCACTCCTAGCCCAAGTAACGTTCCCTCGTCCTTTGGATTTCTAATTACTCTCATGTATTTAAGAGACTCATACTCTAAACATGACATGCTCTGGCCAGAGGCTTTGAGTAACAATCCGACGATAGGCCTGGGTATACATCTCCTCGCAAGGAGTGGTGAATCCTTTGTAGGCTGTTCAAACATCTTCGGGCACTTCGGCTTATACCCAACCATCCTGGGTCCACACCTCCTTGGAGATGCTTGCTTAAGATGTTAAAGTATAAGTCTCCATGACCAAGATGACTTGAACACCGCAAGTCAAAGGAACATCGCACTTAAGCTGCAGTAAGAACTTCACTGACATGTCTATATATAGACTACCATGTGAAGTTTTACAGTCAGTCACTCCAATGAACTAGTTCCCTTAACTAGCATTCATGTTTATCTCCGGACATCCCAATGTCACCAGCCAATGAGAATAACCCATGCTAGTCTCAACAGAATTGATAGTGTCCGTGTTTATCAATTCATCGACTAGGGATATTTTCAATACTTCACAATTGCATATGTAGAGATAATCACTAGTTGTGAATTCATCACAAATTCTCTCATGCTGTGAATTGTATTGCGGACATTCAGTAAATGAGTTTAAGATCCCAATCAAATACACAAACATGTATACTCAAATAGTGAATTTTCATTTATTAAAATAAATGTTTACAATCATAAGGCGATTGCCTTAGGATACTTCTCTCATATTACTAACATGTAAGCAGTTGGAGGCTGCTGTGAGATGGTGTCACCTGTGCTCAGTGGATAAACAAAAGGCGGAGAGGAGAAGAGCAAGGAGAGGAGTTCGCGAATCAACTTTGGCTTGTTCTTGCTGCGCGATTGTGTTCTCCACATCCTTGCTTGTGTGTTCTGTGATCCCATCATCTTGAGCAACCAATTGTAGTCAGTGAAGGACCATCCCTTTCTTGAGCACTTGGAGGAAGGAACAAGAGGCTTTGAGTCCGATAGCGAGAAGACACGGGGAAAGGGTTCTTGCGTGAGATCGTCGCTGGGTGAAGCTAGGGAAAAGCTTGCTGTGTTCTTGTCTTTGCTAAGTGCTAAGTAAGATTTTTCTTGTGTTTCATTGTGCTTAAAACTATATCCTTGATTGAAACGCTGTGGAGAGGTTACTCCACCGAGAAGGAGGTTACTTTCTATCCGGTGTTCACCGGGGCTTGATCTGCCGACGATCAAGGGATCGCCCACCTTACGGGCACGCCAATAAGTAGGGGCAAGTTATCCCCGAACCTTGTAAACCCTCCTTGTTAACGATCTTGCTAGTTGTGTTAGTTTGTTTTTGTTTTCTATTTTTCTGCATACTCAGTTCTTGCTACTTCCACTGTGCTACTAACAAATCAAAGTGCAGAAACTTGATAAGCTCAAAGTCAAAGTGTTTGGCTATATTCACCCCCCCTCTCTAGCCATCCGGATTCCAACAAGTGGTATCAGAGCTTGGGGCTTTGTTTTTGCGGATTAACAACCAAGAGCTATCATCCATGGCTTTGAGAGAAGGTTTCTCCACCACCCGACCACCTTGTTTGATGGCGCTGACTTTCAATATTGGAGATCAAAGATGGAGTATTATCTCAAGATGGACATCAATACTTGGTTCGCGGTGAAGGAGGGTTTCACTCCTCCTAAGGATGATGAAGGCAAAGAACTTGAATCGTGGCGGTGGACAGCTGAACAAACTCGAAAGAGTGAAGCCGACGCGAAGGTGGTCGTCACTCTACAATGCGGCATGAACAAAGACCAACTCATCAAGGTTGGTCCATTCACAAGTGCTAAAGACTTGTGGAACAAGCTCATCGAACTCCATGAGGGAACCCGAGACTCAAGAATTGCCAAGAGAGACTTGTTCCTCAACCAACTTCAAAATCTCTCCATGAAGGAGAATGAAACCGTAAGTGAGTTACATAGACGGTTCAAGGAAGTCCTCAATGGGCTCCATTCGATTGATGAAAAGGTCGAGAATCGCGACCTTGTGAGGTATGTGCTAAAAGCATTTCCAAGGAATGCTTTGTGGTCATCCATGGTGGATGCCTACAAAGTCTCCAAAGACTTATCAATTGTTAAGTTAGATGACTTGTTTTGTGAAATGGAATTGCATGAAATGGCTAACAAAGGCCCCAAGGAGAAGGGGATTGCTTTAGTTGCAGGGGACCGATCCAACAAGAAGAAGAAGGAGAAGAAGAAGGAGAAGGAAGTCTCTTCATCTTCATCCTCTTCCAAATCCGAGTCCGATTCCGAGGAAGATGGCAGCGGGTCTTCGTCCTCCGAGATGGCAAATTTTGTGAGAAGAATGATGAGAAGGGGTCGACGCTTCAAGGGTAAAGGTAACCCTAGTGAAGCTAAAGTTGATAAGACTAATGCTTCTTGTTATGAGTGTGGTAGGAAAGGGCATTTCAAGAATGAATGCCCAAAGCTAAAGAAAAAGGAGGAGAAATCCAAGAGGAAAGAAGAAACATCCAAGAAGAAGAAGAAGGCCTTGAAGGCCACTTGGGATGAATCCTCTTCAAGCTCATTCGATGAAGAGATGGAGGAGAAGAGCACAAGCATGTGGCACTCATGGCATTGGGAGATCAAGAGAGCAGTGATGAATCTTCCAACTCCTCAAACGTGGCTTCATCATCTTCGGATGATGAAGAGGTAACTTCTCCCGAACTTGAAAAGTGTTATAGAGCAATTGCATGTTTGACCAATATGTTAAAGAAGTCGAAAAATAAGGTTAAAGCATTGCAATTAGAAATTGATCAATTGAAATTATCTAGGGATGATAACATTGATGATTTGCATGTTGAAATGTTAGAGGATGAGATTAAATCATTAAAACTTGAGATTGACCAATTGAAATCCTCTAGGGTTGAGGATGTAGATGATTTGCATGATGAATTGCTAGTAGAAGAAAACAAATCATTAAAGAGTGAAGTTGAAAGACTCAAGAATATTCTTGAGAAGTTCTCAACTAGCTCTAAGACCCTAGACATGATCTTGAATGTCCAAAGGGCAGTCTACAATAGGGCCGGTATTGGTTACCGACCCAAAGAACCCTCATTTGTGTATTTGATGTCTAGGACTAATATGAGACAATCTAGGACACCCAAGGTTCAAAAGAAATTTATCAAGGCATGGGTGCCTAAGACTTGTTTAGTAGGTGCTTTAGGTCCCAAGGTTTGGGTACCTAAAACTTCTATTTTTCGAATTGTGTAGGTTATGATTGAGAGGGAGCATCTATCAACTTGGTTCGTTGATAGTGGATGCTCCAAACACATGACCGGGGATAGATCCTTGTTTACTACCCTTCAAAAGAAAAGTAGAGGTAATGTTTCATTTGGTAACAATGGTAGCCTTAAGGTCATAGGATTAGGAGACATTCAAATATCCGAATGTCTTAGAATCTCAAATGTCCTTCTAGTCAAGGGGATGACATTTAATCTCCTAAGTGTCAGTCAATTGTGTGACACGGGTTACACAATTAATTTTCAACCAAGTCAATGTCTAGTTAGACAACATGACACCTTGGACACGGTACTAGTAGGAACAAGAGTATACAACATTTATCAAGTTTCATTTAAAAGTGCTACTAATGTTTCTGCTAAGTGTTTCATGTCGAAAGAAGAGGAGTCCACCCTTTGGCACCAGAGACTTGCACATGTTAACATGAAGAACATCCGGAAGTTGGCCAACAAGGGGTTAGTTCGTGGCTTACCAAGCATCAAGTATGAAAAGGACAAACTTTGTGATGCATGTCAAATGGGTAAGCAAACAAAATCTGCACATAAAGGTAAAAGCGCTGTAAGTACATCTACCACTATAGATTTACTTCACATGGATCTATTTAATTGTAGCACTATCATATCATTGAATGGAAGTAGATATTGCTTTGTTATTATTGATGACTTTACTAGATATACATGGACTTATTTTCTTAAATATAAGGACCAAACCTTAGACGTTTTTATTTCTTTTTGTAGAAGGGTTGAAAATGAAAAATCATCAACTATTAAGACAATTAGAAGTGATCATGGAGGTGAATTTCAAAACCAACGGTTTTTAGAATTTTGTCAAGATAGAGGGTATAGACATGAGTTCTCCACTCCTAGAACACCACAACAAAATGGTGTTGTAGAGAGGAAGAACTGTAACGCCCGAAAATTCTCGAAACTAATTTTAGAAATATCTTAGAATTTATTCCGAATTTATGGATATTTTTATAGAATTTTTCCGTAAACGAAAGTGGCAAAAAGGGGTAAAAAGAGAAAAACACGTAGGTGGGATTTGATCCCTGAACGTACGCTGTGAGAGGAGGAGGTGCGGACCAAGTGGGCTAGCTTGCTTTTGTTGAAATAGATTAGCGGAAACAATAGATAAGGTATAATTAGTTAAATTTTTCCATAAGTATAAAAGGGAAACTTAGGGCTTTTTATTCATTCCTCCTCCTCACCATCCGCCGACCCCCTCCCCTCTCTTGTGCGCACGCCAACCACACCAAGACCCCCTCTCCTCTTCTAAGGGGGCGCCGGCCAAGGAAGAAGCAAGGAGGGCGGAGCGTTTCGTTCGTCTCGACGAGAGGAACGCGTAGGCGCGAACGGTTCATCGAGATCTCACGTTTCTCCCGAGCCCTAGACGTCAATCTTGGTTGTAAGTCCAAGATATCGAGGTAAGTACTGCTCACCTGCAGTAAGAGGCAGTTTTCCGCAAGAATTTTCCCTTAAAAGTTTTAAAAGAGATATTTACTTTAGTTTAAGATTTTGCATGTGATCTTAGTTCATTATATGCTTATATATATTTGATAGAGTACCCTATGTGAGTTTAGGGTCTAAGAAATCTATAAGAAAAGAAAAGAAAGATAAAGAAAAAGAAAAGAAAAGGCCAAGGCCTTACGAAATCCCCAAAAGTCAAGACTTAGGGATTTGGGCACACAAGGTGTTCGATGAAATGCCAAGGCATTTAAAGATAAGAAAGAAAAGAGAGAAAAGCTATTTTATTTTCTAAGGCCAGTACCCGGCGTCCAAGGGCGTCGTTAAAGAAATCCAGGTGTCCAATTCCAAGGTCTTGGCCCTGGTAGACCAAGGTCTGCTCTATTAGGATTGGCGGCTCGCTACCCCAACCTTTTAGGGAACGCGCATAAGATGGTACTTACGTCTTAAGTGGATCCAAGTGAGTATTATTTTCAAGTATATGCTTTAGCAAAGTTTTCTAAAGTTTAAGGAAATTTTCTAAAAGTTAAAGAAAGATTTAAAGTTAAAGAATTGCTAAAGTTTCATGTTAAGCCAAGAAAAAGTGAGTTAAGACTTATTAATGCTTGAGTATGCATGTTTTGAGTTATACATATTTTAGTGTTTCTTTTAAGCATAAAAGTATCTCATGTGATTTCACATTGTTTAAAAAGCATGCTTGCACATTTCGAGATTTTGTGAGCTAGATAGTACTTGCTAAGCTTTATGCTTATTAGTTGCATTTCCTCTTACTGCAGATAAAGGTAAAGGCAAGCAATTCTGAAGGAAGGCGACGAGGCGGTGCTGAGTGACGTGTGTGTGGTGGCTGACCTTGGAGAGGTCCTTGGGACGAGACAGTTTAGCTTATTTGAAATGCAATGTTTAAGGTTTCCAAATTCCAAGTTATTGTGTTATGGAGTTTATTAAACATTTATGCTTCGGATAGTTTTACATGCTCAATTTTGTAGAATGAAGATTCCATGTCATTTCAATTAGTATACATACTTTTGTGAATGCACTAGATGAGCAAGGGCATGAGTAGTTTAGCATGTTGATACATTGAATTTTAGACTTATTCTTGAGCTTAGTATTCCCTTTTGGACTAAGTCCTAATTGTGCTTAAAATGCTTGTAAATTCGATAGAAAAGTAAGGTTTACATTCTATCTATTTGATGCATGTGCCAAGATATTGTTAGTCTCCTTTTGAATTAAGTTTGTATTGCTTTAAATATGCTTAGAAAAGTTGCATTCATATTCCATAATGCTTTAGTAATATTATAGAACCTTGTGTGATGAATTTAAATGCATGACTATTAAAGTTAGAATATCATTCTTAGATAGATTTAGATACAAAAAAAAAAGTTTAAGAAAGTTCCGCATTTTTAGTCGTTGCATTAGAGTCAAGAAGTAGACAAAGTAACGGTCCGTCTAAGGTAGAGAAGGCGGGTCGCTACAAGAACCGTGTTTTACAAGAGGCTGCACGAAGCATGCTTAATGAGTACTCACTACCGAGTTACTTATGGGCTGAAGCTGTAAATACAGCTTGCTATGTGCAAAATCGAGTCCTCATCCATAGGTTCTTAGGAAAGACTCCCCATGAACTTTGGTTTAGGAAACCACCTACGGTTAAACATCTTAGGGTGTTTGGTTGTAAGGTGTTCATCCTAAACACCAAGGATCACCTTGGAAAGTTCACGGCAAAGGCTGATGAAGGGATACTAGTCGGGTACTCCCTAGTTAGCAAAGCCTATCGAGTCTATAACAAGAAATCTAGATTATTTGAAGAGTCTTCTAATGTTGTCTTTGAAGAAATTCCAAAAGTCAATGGTCAACCAGAAGATGAAGTCAAATTCGAACTTAGGAGACTAAGTTTGAATGAGAGTCCAAATGTTGTTGATGGTGATGAATCCGATGACGGTGAGCCTAGACAACCCATAGGTCAGCCGGATCTTGAGGCTGAGCTTGTGTCTAGTGAACCCATTCAAGAAGCACCACCAACACCTAGGCAAACTAGATTAGCATCTAGTCATCCCCAAGACCAAATTGTTGGAGACATCCACCATGGGGTTAGGACTAGATCATTCTTTAGGAATGAGGCTAATGAAGTTGCTCTAATTTCCGATATTGAATCTAGAAAAATTGATGAAGCATTAAATGATCCCGATTAGATCATTGCAATGCAAGATGAACTAGGTCAATTTGAAAGGAGTCAAGTTTGGGACTTAGTCCCTAGACCTAAGAAGACCACCATCATTGGAACCAAATGGGTCTTCAAGAATAAATTAAATCATAAGGGAGAAATCATTAGAAACAAGGCACGCTTAGTAGTCAAGGGCTATAGTCAAGTTGAAGGCCTTGATTATGATGAGACATATGCTCCCGTGGCATGATTAGAGTCCATCCGATTGATGCTTGCATTTGCAGCACATCGAGGTTTCAAGTTATATCAAATGGATGTCAAATCGGCCTTTCTAAATGGTCTAATTAGAGAAGAGGTCTATGTCGAACAACCTCCGGGGTTTGAGAGTACCAAATTTCTAAACCACGTATTTAAGCTCAAAAAGGCACTCTATGGCCTTAAACAAGCACCCCGAGCTTGGTACGAGCGGTTGTCAACTTTTCTAATTGAAAAAGGCTTCGTTAGAGGTCAAATAGACCCTACACTATTTCTACGAAGAGATGGTGACAATATTTTTGTAGCCCAAGTATATGTCGATGACATAATATGTGGCTCAAACAACAAGGGCTATTTAAATGAATTCATTGGACACATGGAAAATGAATTTGAAATGAGTCTAGTGGGAGAGTTGACTTTCTTCCTTGTACTTGAAATCAAACAAACCCGAGATGGGATCCATGTGCACCAATCGAAATACACACAAGAAATGTTTCGTAAATTCAATATGAGTGATTCAAAAGAGGTAACCACTCCCATGGCTACAAACACAAGATTAGATAATGATGAGAGTGGTAAATCTGTTGATTTGACTCAATATCAGAGCATGATAGGTAGTTTGCTATACCTCACAGCTAGTCGACCTGTTATTCTTTTCGTTGTGGGTATGTGCGCAAGGTATCAAGTTTGTGCCAAGGAATTTCATTTAATCGCTGTTAAGAGAATTTTGAGATACCTTAAAGGCACAATTGGAGTCGGTCTTTGGTACCCCCGTACCGAATCATTTGATTTAATTGGCTATACCGATTCCGACTACGCTGGATGTAAGTTGGATCGGAAAAGCACAAGTGGGGGTTGCCAATTTCTAGGATCATCTTTAGTTAGTTGCTCAAGTCGGAAGCAACATTGTGTTGCTCTCTCCACGACCGAGGCAGAATATATTGCTATGGGAGAGAGTGTATCGCAATTGTTGTGGATGATTCACACTCTAGAGGACTATGGATTGAGTTACAAAAGTGTGCAAGTGTTGTGTGACAACATTAGCACAATTAAACTAACCAAGAATCCAGTCCATCATTCTAGGACTAAACATATTGAAGTACGTCACCACTTCATTAGGGATCATGTAGCTAGGGGAGATATTGTACTCTCACATGTAGAGTCCAAGTCAAACCTCGCTGACATTTTCACTAAACCACTCCCCGAAAATGAGTTTAGCTTCTTGAGAAGGGAGTTGGGAATGTGTCGCGCTTCATAGTTTTCAAAATGCATTCAACACCCTTCATGATAAGTTCTAATTGTTGGGAAACAATTGGGTAACTTTGAGGACATCTCACACAAACTATAAGGCTTACCAAAACGTTTTTGTTTGCTAGAAATGGGGTGAGATGCTAGGATCAACTCAATTTCTCAAAATGTCAATGCATCCCTTGAGAAATTAAGTTGACGAGATAAAAATCACTTCGGTGACCAAGTATGGGGAAAACCAATGCATAACATATGTGTATTTGGTTCCATGATCATACTTGGACATTCCAATCAAGGAAACTTGATTGGAAACTTGAATTTGGCACAATCTTAGTTAAAACCTGTTTGAATGATTGTTGATTGAGTTTGACTCCACTTGGATGGAGCAAAGTGTTTGTTCAAACCATAAGGACCTTTGATCCTTGTTTAGGGATCAATTTTATTCAAGGGATCACCCCTAAGATCGGTATTTGCCATCAGATTCCCTCAGAAATCGTGTAAATATCTAAAACTGAAAGTTTCAGATCGTATCAGGGAATTTCAGGAACCCTGATCGGTCACTGGACCGATCAGGCATAGGGCTGATCGGTCCCCGGACCGATCTGGCTCCATCCTGTTGGGATCGGTTCACAGACCGATCAGAGGGGTCACAGAGACTTAACGAAATCCTGATCAAACACTCTGTGCTTGCCTGGATCGGTCCCCGGACCGATCTGGCACCCTGTGGTGATCGGTCCACAGACCGATCAGGAGGGCTTCTCGAATATCATCCAACCCTACTATTCGCTTCCTGATCGATCAGCCGATCAATCAGGAGCCTGCCTGATCGGTCAGCCGACCGATCAGGACCAGGCCAGTCCGATCAGAACAGAGCCTGATTGGTCCGAGCGTTTCCAGATCGAACGGTGATCTGTTCGATCACATTAAATTTCGGTTGGTGGACTAATCCACCAACCTAATAACTTCGCGAAGAACCTCTTCTCCCGAACCCTAGCGCCGAAAACCCTTCCTTGCGCATTTGTCTGCTGTACGTGAGTCCTCTTCCTCCCTCTCCCGTGTGTGCGAGTTCCTGTGAAGATCTCTACGAGCTCTTCTCTGTTGTCGGCAAGTTCTCTACTTGCTCAAGGTTTCTGCGCGTCTGTCTTGCGCCGAGAGCTTTCCTCTGCACGAGCCCCTCTTCCAACTTTTCAGATCCTCTCAGATCACCACCAATGGCACCAAAGTGAGTTTTTGGTTTAGTTTTTCTTGCAAATTGGTTCATAGTATATGTATTTGCGCTAATCATGGTCTTTATTTTGATGTTCCTGTTTTGGCCGTGACCCACCTTTGCCATGTCCTACCTTTGATCGATTCTACCTTATACTTACTTGATTACTTCTCCTATGATCAAATCTTGGGTCCTTGATTAATCCATGTTTATATGATCAATTCATGCGTGTATCACATGACCAATCTTTATTGGTTTCTCTTCATTTCACTTCATTTGAACTATTGCCATGATCTATTCAATCCTTTAGAA